>CAJFCO010018195.1:68772-114325 GCA_904066015.1 Synergus gifuensis
GTGTGTGTGTTTTATTTTGTAATTTAAGGCTGATTCGTTTCTTTTTTTTGTTGTACAATTTTCTCGGAGATCAACACCATCTGGAACATAAAGGGTCATCGATATCCGAAGAGACGTCCAAGGAGATTGCTTGATGCCTTTCGACTCAAGGATTTTAAATATTGCCGCCAACTCTCCCTTGTCTAGAAGATTCATTTTGCCTTATCTGCGTTGGATTGTCTTGGCTTGATGAGATGGAAGAATTTCGAATATTGCCGCCAAACTCCATCTACATCTACATTGCCAACTCCCTCGTCTTGTTGATACTTCCTGCGTTTTCTGCGTTGCATCATCATGGCTTTAGAAGGATTCACAGTCAATCTCCAGCATAGCTAGTGAGACCTCTGTAGCCCAGGCCCGAAGTACTATCGTTTGAATTATGTCTTTCATGCAAGAACCATATTATTGCCTAGTGAGCTGAAATGCATTAATTCAGAGTACTGTTGTAGAGGAAAGACTTTGTTTCAGTCATCCATTCGTATACTTTTGTATTAAGGGGAGAGTTCGGTATTTAAACTTTTTTTTCGATTTTTTTTATTGATTCATTTGAAAGTACAATATTTCAAGAATGTTGTGTGAAAATTTCAAGTCAATAGGAATAAAAATGACGGAAATATAAGGTCAGTTGTTCCACCTCGATTTCGTATACTTGCTTGAATTTTTTGGTGTGTAAAACTTTAAAGCATTCACCTGAAAAGTGTCATTTTTAAAGTCGGTGAACAGCATAACTCAAAATATACTGGGCTGATCGTTTTGAAATTTTTTGCACAGTTGTTCTTCACATAATTCCCCATGTAACGCTGGAGCCTTTTTCATTTTTTAAAATAATTTTTGATTTTAAAATAACAAATTAATCGATTTTTTTTAGCGAAAATTGTGTTTCTGGCTTCCAAATGCTACCAAAAATTCAAAAATCGAAAAAAAAGATCGTCCCAGCGTTACCTCGAGAAAAATCTCCTTTATAAAACTCAATTTGAATTTTATGATTCAGATGATTCTGTCTCGAGTTATCATGTCCACCGTAAAACACCTTTTTTCCAAGGCGCCTCCGGAGATTCGCTGTTACTCGCTCAATTTTGAATATTTTTCAATATAAATTTCCAGGAATATAGTTTAAAAGTTGTACTATAAGTTAGATATTGTCAAAATAAACTAGCAATACCTGTATCGCCAAAAAAAATTCCTAAAAGCATGCATTTTTTTCACCGAATTAAGTGAACTCTCCCCTTAATATTTGGCAAATAGGCGAGAAATCATTCTTGTAATCTTTCACATTACGCACTACATGGTAACTTTCAATATTCTATTGTGTAACTTTCCGACCAATCAGCGTCGAGTTTAATCAAAATAGCCGCCTGACAGAATATATTTATAGAAGTGCGGAGCGTCCCTTTTTCTCTTTCTGACGGTGATTCTCGAAGCTGGCAAGTGATTTAGTCATCTTTTAGTTTTTCTTTGTTCGCGAGGACACGTTAATTTGCTGAGAACTGCTTATCTGAATATCTGCGATTGTACAGCGATTCAGCCGGTAAAGTTTTTCTGTTACTTTATGGTAAAACCTCTGTTCACGTTGTCAATTCCCTTTGTGAATTGACTTAGTTGATTTATTGAATATTTCTTTTCTGTCAAGCTCGTGAACACAGTGTTTCATCATGCTATTTGATTTTGATTCGTTTGTTTTTCTTACAATGTTATATTATATGAGTTATTATCTTTTTTGCTGAATTTTCTGATTTTGCCCTTTATTGCTGATGTTTTTCCCGAATTATCTGAAATTTTAGTCCCGTTTTTCATTGATTTTTTCTTTACACATGCATGCAAAACCCTCGTTTGTTCACCGATTACAGACATGCAAAATGGCTGATTCCACTTTTTCCTCAAAAGCAGTGAGCAAAATCCCCAACATCGGTGAGCAAAACGCTGTCACCGGTTAGCAAAGTGGTCTCCACGGTTACCAAAAAATTTTGCTCACCGGTTGCGATGCCATCTAGCGTCGTAAACGGCTACTATATGAACAAGGTTTTCAGTGAAGTTGTGTTCGGTTGGTTTGATGTCTGTAAACGGTGAACAAACGAGGCTCGGCTTCATCTCACTACGCCTCGCCTCGGGTTCACGCGACGGCTTCACACTCGCAGTTACCAAAACGCCCGTTTGTCCTCTTGTATCGAAATATACTATTCCCCAATTTTGTGATTCGCTGAATCCCTTTTCTTTGCTGATTTCACGACTTAACCTATAATGGCGATTAGCTTCTTATTTTTCCTTTTGAGTCATTGAATGTTTCGCATTGAGCATTAGTTTTAACCATTAGTTTTAATTATTGATTTTCATTGTTGATTTAGGTTATTCTCTTGTAAATTGTGAGAATATCGATTTAATTATGTTTGAAAAATTTTCTGAGAACTGATTTGTTTATTAATGAAACTCTAACTTTTAGTTTGTGTCGATTCCAATTATTAGAATAAACACATTGTGAAATCTTTTAATACGAATTCATCTGAGTTATTATTTATTAGAAATAAGAAAACTTTAGCCAATTGAAGAGAACCACCCCCTCTACGAAAAAGCGTTAAGCCGTGTTAGCCGAAGGTAAAGTTCCGGTTCACTTGATTTCAGGAATAACATCCCTAATTTATTAAATTATCTTATCTTGTATTAATTGAATTTGACCAAGAGAGTCCTAATTCAATTCTATAATCGGTTGGCCAAGAAAGCCCTGGTTAAATTAAATCTTATGGTTTCCTGTCGTTGGATAATTTTGATCTTGTTTTTTGATCCTAGAAAGATCTGGCGCCCAGGCAAAAATAGATTTTATCTTATTATATCTTACAAATCCTGAAATTTAGTGCCGACGGTATATTTTTATACTTCCTCAACCACATAAAAATAATAATATTACAGTATATATGAATTATTTCAGTCACAACCCGTACAGTACCCTGCATTAATGCCTTGGAAACATGTTAACCCAACCCTGGTTTCCATAAGATTTTAATAGAAACCAGGGTTGGGTTTCCAACCATGTTTCCAAGGGAAGGTATTAATAAACGGCACTATACACAAATGGAAAAACTGGCCAAACACTGGAATTTTGATTTCTAAATTTGAGAAACTAGATTATGAAAGGTTGACAGGAAAGAGAAACGCAATGGTCACTTATAGTAAAATCCTCAGAGAAGCGCTATCAGTATTTTTGTCACTTTTTTTCAAATGTAAGATTAGGAATGAAAACACAAACTGAGACGGTATATATTCCAAACATGTGTTGAAACTATAAATACATGCATTATAAATAAGCAAACAACTCAAGTAAATTATTTATTTATAAATTGAAAAGTCTCGTTCCGTTATTTATGCAAAAGTGACTTGTGAATTGAGAAAAAAGCCAATGGATAATTTAGTACGTGTTCTTATTTATTTATAAAGGACCGAGATTTTTCAATTTATAAATAAATAATTTACTTGGGTTATTTGTTTATTTATAATACATGTATTTATAGTCTCAATACATGTTTGGAATATATACAGTCTCAGATCGTGTTTTCATTCCGATTTTTACATTTGAAAAAAATGATAAATACCAACAGTGCTTTTCTGACGACTTAACCATTTAAGTGACCGTTGCGCTGTGATGGGTACGGCAAGGTCTGCTCATTCCGTTTGTATTTTCTGTCAACCTTTCATAATCCTGTTTCTCTTTAGAAATCAAACTACGGTTTTGTGTTGCAAAGAATCACGAATTTAGTGTTGAAATTTCAAACAATATAAAAATCAAAATTCCATTGTTTGGCCAGTTTTTCCATTTGTGTGCGTACTATGACTGAAATAATGCATATATATATATATATATAATTATAATGGTTTATTTAGCATTATAATTGAATTTAATTGATCTAATAAATTTTAATAAATTTTTACAAGCCGTTTGAGCGCCAGCTCATTTTACTCAAAATGAGCAAAAGTAAAATATTAATCTTTAATCTAACTCAAGTGCATAACCCTGCTAACACAGTACCGCGGAGAGGGCGGGTTAAGAGAATTTCACTGAAATCACTGATTCAAATCAAAAGAAAGCAATACAATTTATTTCACAGACAAATTCTTTATATCACAACGAGGTTATCAATCTTAGATTGCAAAGGTTAAGTGAAGGTTAAACTGAGAAGCACTTCAAATAGGATTCGAACAATTCAAGCAGTATGAATAACGAATTGTTGTTGCGAATGGCCAACCATTTGGCGATCAGAAATCATAAATTTTACACGATAGTTCAACACAATTTCATTATCGAGTGATTTACCAAAATTCAGTTACATCAAATTTATGGAAGAGAGAGAATGAGAAGCGTTACCTGCGATCACCCTACTGGCGAATATGTGGCGCCTGCCGCGAAACTGGCCTCTACCAGAACCAGACATTTCAAAGTTTTCGTTTGTTCAAATTACAAAAGCCAGGCTAATTAGCCGAATCCAAATCTCAAATCCAAATATCAAATTCAATTCAAACCAACTGGGTGGATGTCTTACTCTCACCCAGGGAAAATCTCAAAATCCAATCAAATTTGCAAAACTTGCAAGAAAAGCACAGATATAAAATTTTTGCGTGATAAAGCCAACGACTTCGAGCAGAAAGTGATCGAGCTAACCTCTTTCTTCCTGTCTCGTGGCGTGCGCGGAAACAGGCAGCGCCGCGAGACTATTTGAAATTGAATAATTTGACTTAAGTGGTAATTTGATAATTCGTCGACTACCGGTTGTTCGCCGACGGTCGATCCCTACGGTGATGCGTTAGTCCTAGAGATGGCGCCGGAGATTTTAGGTTTCAGCCAGCCGGCTGATCGAGGTGACAGCTGAGCAGAGATGTCATCTTCCTGGTAGTTTATGTGCACGGGAATCTCATCCATGCTCTTTGACCAGGATCCTCTTCGGGCCTTTGTGATGCGGAACGACAACGGTGTGATTGCGAGTGTGTGTGTGTGTGACTCTGAGTCCCTATGACTCAGAGTTAAATATGAAATAAATAAAGTACAGCAGTGTGAGTGTTTTACTATTAATTTTTGTTTTCCAGTAAGGATTGCTGTTTGTTGGTCAGCTGATTGTCAGAGAACTCATGTGCTCCAATCAACTGACAGGTTGTGTGCAAACAACCTACACAGTGTGTCCCAAAAATAACCGAACTTTTTGGATATAGAATAAGATACACATTATATTACCTTTGAAAGTTATTATTTATTCAAAATAGGTTCCATTAGACTGAATACAACGTTTGGAACGATCAACCAACGCATGCATAGATTTTCTTATTTCATTGATAGAAATGTTCTTCAGCACCTCTGTTCCGGCTGCTTGAATGGCTGGGATATCATCATAAAATGCTCCTTTCATCTTGGTTTTCAATTTTGGAAATAGAAAATAGTCACATGGTGATAGATCAGGTGAATACGGAGTGTGGTTGATGAGAGAAATCCGTTTTTTCATTAAAAATTCGTTCACTTTTTTGGTCTTGTGAGGTGGTGCATTATCGTGGAATAAAAACAGCTGTTTTCCTGCTGGATATTCAGGTCTAACACGACCATATCTTTTCCACAAACGATGTAAAATGCCTAAATAGTATTCTCCATTAACAGTTGGACCTTCTGGAACAAATTCCTTGTGGACAATACCCTTTGAATCATAAAAAGTAATCAACATTGTCTTGATTCGAGACTTCTGAAAACGCAATTTTTTTGGTTTTGGCTCGCCTTTGGTCTTCCATTCAGCAGATTGACGCTTAGTTTCAGGGTCATATTTAAAGCACCATGTCTAATCACCAGTTATGATCGAATCAAGAAAGTCTGGATCGTTTTCAGCAGTTTCAACAATGTCTTTGCAATGCTCCACACGAGCAATTTTTTGGTCTTCATTTAATTCATGTGGAACAAAACGCGCACAGATCTTTCTTTTACCCAAATCTTCAGTTAAAATTCTCCAAATAGTGTTTTTACTCGTATTTAATTCCTCAGTCAACATTCTCGTAGTAAAATTTGCATCGATACCAATGATTTCACGGACTTTTTCCACAAATTCAGCACGATTATTAGCTTCTGAACGACCTGGCCTTAGGTCGTCATTTAAATCCTCACGACCATTTTTAAATCGTGTAAACCACGTATAAACTTGAGTACGACTCATACAATCATCACTATAAACTTTTTTCATCAATTCGTATGTCTCAGCGAATTTTTTTTCAAGTTTAACACAAAATTTTATATTTGCTCTTTGTTCCATTTTTGTTTTGTAACATTAGCACACTTTTTCTTGTATTGAAATGGCTGTAACTTTAACATCTGTCATCCGATTTAAATGAAGTTAGGTGCGTTTGAAAGAGGATGAATGTATCTTTTTTATGCTGTAAGTTTTCAATAGATGGCGCTGCATGTTGTATGATATAAATATAAAGTTCGGTTATTTTTGGGACACACTGTGTATGACTCTGTGCTAGGAGTTTATCGCGAGTTAGATTAAATTTTAATGAGAAATAGACAAATGTGCGTGGTAAAAATGTACCACGTCACAATATATATATATATATATTGTGACGTGGTATATTCTACACCACACACATTTTTCTATTTCATATTAAATTTAACTTAACTCGCGATAAACTCCTAGCACAGAGCATAGGTTGTTTGCAAACAACCTGTCAGCTGATTGGAGCACATGAGCTCTCTGACAATCAGCTGACCAACAAACAACAATCATCACCGGAAAACTAAAATTAAAAGTAAAACACTCACACTTTTGTACCTTTATTTGTTTCATATAACTCTGAGCCACATGGGCTCAGAGTCACACACACAAACACAATCACACCGTTGTTGTTCCGCATCGTAAAGGCCCGAAGTGGATCCTGGTAAAAGTGCATGGATGAGATTCCCGTGCACATAAACAACCAGGAAGATGACATCTCTGCTCAGCTGTCACCTCGAACAGCCGGCTGGCTGAAACCTAAAATCTCCGGCGCCATCTCTGGGCCTAACGCATCACCGTAGGGATCGACCGTCGGCGAACAACCGGTAGTCGACGAATTATCAAATTACCACTTAAGCCAAATTATTCAATTTCATAATAGTCTCGCGGCGCTGCCTGTTTCCGCGCACGCCACGAGACAGGAAGAGAGAGGTTAGCTCGTTCACTTTGTGCTCGAAGTCGTTGGCATTATCACGCAATTATTACGTTTGTGCTTTTCTTGCAAGTTTTGCAAAGTTGAATTGATTTTTGGAAGTTTTCCCTGGGTGAGAGTAAGGCATCCACCCAGTTGACTATTGGATTCGGCTAATTAGCCTTGTTATATAAATTTTGGAATAACGAAAAACTACGTAAAATGTCTGCTTCAGGCAGAGGCCAGTTTCGCGGTAGGCGCCGCATATTCGCCAGTAGAGTGATCGCAGGTAACGATTTCCTTATCTCTCTCTTCCTTTAATTAACTTGAATTATTATAATGTGTCTTGAAATCGAGTTTGATAATCACTAAGGTCGTTGACGAACAACAGTTCGTGTCACTTATTTGATGCTCGAATTATTATGAATTCTGATGAACAATCTAATCGTTAAAATTCTTTAATGGTCGAATGTGTGACTTAAGGGTAGCTTTATTTTAATAAATCTAATTTCATTATACTATGTTAAGTTCAGTTTCTCAGTGACTTACCCCTTCCCCGCCCTCTCCGCGGTACTCTGCTAGCAGGGTTATGCAACTTAAGTTGGATTAAAGATCAATATTTTACTTTTGCTGTAAAATGAGCCGGCCCTCAAATGGCTTGGAGGAATTTTCATAAAATTTACTAAATCGATTAAATTAAAATTATAATTCAAATAAACCATTATAATATATATATATAAATGCGTCTGAAATTTAGTTTCTCTTTTCCGCGCGATTCGTCTACTGTGTCTACATTCACTCTGTTTCAGAAAATGAATATTTTCAGACAAATTATTCATTCTCTCTTCAAAGCTGGGAAGTAATTACATTTTTATGTGACTCAGGACAACTTGCATATTTGATAAGTTGTTTTTGTATCTCCAAAAAATCTTTATCCTAAACTATATACGTTCACAGGGCTGCACTTAGAATCATTTTAATAAATTTTTACTTTCACGGATTTCGAAGTCTGTTTTTCCATCAAGTTGTATTTGTGCGTTTCGGAGCTGAACTCAAAGCTGATGCTCCGACTTTGCGCCAGAGTTGTTTGGTCCTATGGCTGCGTTTCTACCTGAACTCAAAGCTGAGGTTACAATTGAGGTCCATTGCTCAAATTTCTGTGTGCGAGCTTGCTCTCCACACAATCTATCTAGTGACTAAACCACACTTCTTCCTATTCTTTACTACGAGAGTACGAGTCGACTGCGTCTAGACCAGTGTGTGATTGTGCTTATTTTAGTTTCATAAAAGGTTTTTTTCCACATTGGGGATTTTTTAGGCCAATTTAAATACACCTACTCTTTTATTCAAGAAAATTTTGTATCTTTATTTCTCTCCACCTCTTTTTCTCTCGCTCTCTTGTTTAATTAATACTTAAATTTCACGAAAAGTATAATTGCCCGGTAAAGTTGAAAATAGTGTCAATTTTAAATTAGTGTCAATTAATAGTGTTACTATTAGAACGGGTTAAGTAATTTTGAGCAAACTGAATCTGCAAATTAAAATTTATTTTTAAATACAGAAGAAAAGCTGATAAAAAAACGAAAAACATGTCTTTCTATGCCGTTTTTTTTGTACATACAAATTGATATGTTTTATTTCTTCCTGCTGTTATTAAAAAATTCTAAATGATAAGTTGGAAATTGTCATCAAATGCTAAAATGCTAAGCTCATCCATTCTAAGATCCTACGAGAAAAAATAACACAAATCTCTGTTCAAAATGAAACTACCAAATCTTCCTTGTACATGCACGAGGGTTGAATTTAATATTAGGTCTATTTGGTCTAATAACTTAATTCGTGCGGTTTTTTTTTCAAAATTTAAACGTTTATTTAAGAAAAACATGTACAATAGTATTATTCAAAGTATTGCCCATCTGAAGCTATCACTTTTTCCCATCTTCTGGAAATTTGTGGATTGCATCCCAAAAGAACTGCGCCGGCTGGCGGCCAAGAATGAATCAAGCGAATTTTTGATACCCTGTTCTGAGGTGAACCGTAACATAGTCCGGTGAGGGCTTTCTGCATCGACCGGAACAAATGGTAGTCAGAAGGGGCAAGGTCTGGACTATAAGGCGGGTGGGGTAAAACTTCCCATCCACTGTTTTCCAAATAATTCTTAACCCGAATAGCAACATGGGGCCGAGCGTTGTCATGATGGAAAATTATTGCCTCGTGTCTGGTCGCATATTCCGGGCGTTTTTCGGCTATTGCTCTCTTCAAACGGATTAATTGTGTTCGGTAGCGTTCTCCATTGATGGTTTCAACCAATTTCAGCAGTTCATAATACAGCACACCCTTCTGATCCCACCAAATACAGAGCATTACCTTCGCGCCATGGATGTTCGGTTTTGGTGTTGATGTTGATGGTTGGCCGGGTTTCACATATGATTTTTTGCGCTTGGGGTTGTCGTAATGGATCCATTTTTCATCACCAGTAACAATTCGATGCAAAAAGGACTTCGTTTTGTGGCGTTCCAGCAGCATTTCGGACATGCAAAACCGCCTTTCAACGTCTCTCGGCTTGAGTTCATATGGAACCCAATTACCTTGCTTTTTAATGTATCCGGCTGCTTTTAAACGTTTTGAAATGGCTGCTTGAGTGACTCCCAAAGATTCTGCGAGCTCTTCTTGTGTTTGGCAACAATCTTCATCGAGTAATGCTTCTAGTTCTTCATCTGCAAACTTTTTTGGCTGCCCAGGACGTTCTTCGTCTTCCAAGCCAATATCACCACTTTTAAATCGTGCAAACCACTTTTAACACGTTCGCTCAGCTAGAGCATGTTCACCATAAACTTTCACCAAAATACGATGACTTTTGGCAGCAGTTTTCTTCATATTAAAGTAATGAAGAACTCCCCGCAAAAACACTTTTCCAGGCACAAAGTTCGACATATTTGAGTGAAAAAAAATTATTGTTGTTTACGCTTCAAATGAAAGATATATACTGAAACAGACGCACAATGATAGTTGCTTTCCAACGCATGTTCGGAATATTAGAACGATGGAATAATAATCAAGTTACGCCATCTCTTAGCAAACCGCACGAATTAAGTTATAGACCCAATATTTTGAGCCTAATAATGAAAAGAAATGAAATAATTTATCATCGAAAATGGCTTTATTTTTTTTCAAAGTATTCTCCCTGAAATTCAACACACTTTTGCATACGCTTGAACCAATTTTCGAAACAATTTTTCCTATCCGAATGAGGCACTTCCGAAACATGCATTCTGAACGCATCAACCGCTTCTTCAGGCATCGAAAAACGTTGACCTCGTAATTTATTTTTTATGTATGGGAATAATAGAAAGTCATTGGGTGCTATGATAAATGAAGACTGTAGGCTGGATGACCCATCAATTCGACGTTTTCAGCCCTCAAAAAGTCCCTTGTTGCAACGGATATGTGAGAGCTCGCATTGTCGTGGTGAAGGATGATTCGTCTTCGGCGGCTGGTTTTCCTCATTTTTTCAAAGATCTCCGTTAAAAAAATGGCTATATACCATTCCGAGTTGACCGTCCGACGTTGCTTCAACAGTACAGTTCCTACGTGGCTGGTTTTTCCAAAAAATCATGCACCCATTCCGACTCCTGTTTTTAGTTTCAGGCTCATAAGCATAAATCCATGTTTCGTCACCTGTTACGATGTCATAGATATGCTTTGAATCACCGCGATCGAATTTTTTCAGCATTTGTTTTGACCAATCCACACGAGCCTTTTTTTGAGCAATTGACAAGTTATGTGGGATCCAATGGCAACAAATTTTGTTGACAACCAAATGTTCATGTAAAATTGCTTGCACGATAAGTCACATGACAATCTTGCATTATTAGTTCACGCACAGCGTCAATTTTTTCTGGGACAACTACTAATTTCGGGCGACCTTCACGACTTTCGTCACTGAGCAAACTGCAGCCACGATTAATATCATAAGCATGACCATTAATTAACGGACAGCTGTCAATTAAAGTATTCCCGCACTTTTCACACGACACAACAAGCTTGAATCCAACGCCACGCACGCATGATTCCGAAAAAGTAATACTTTCTCCGCACTGACACTTTAGAATTTGTGATAAAGTGCCAAAAACAGAAATAAAGTTCAAAATCCTGTATCCGAATGTTGCATCGATTTCAATTTCAGGTTCATCCGTTGTTTTCAATTTTTTTGCGAGTCTCGAAACTCCCTCGGTGTCGCTCTCGAAGCTGTGGCGGTTGGGCGGTTTTCTATTACCAATTTAGCTTCGACTGGGCCGAGATGTTGATGCTCTACTTCCTTTATGTTTATTATACACTTTTTCACTCATTTTGCACTGAAAAACAACGCAAAAACTACATAAAATAAGCGCGTAAGTCGGACTATCAAGCGATGCTCTTTGCGACGTGTTTACTCCAATTCTAACTTTTTTTCTGCCGTCCTACGACATCTCCAAGATTTAATAAGCAATCTATAAATATTTTGAAGGACTATAATTCACTTATACCTGCGAAAACTAACCAACTGAGCTAATTTACTCTTATAATCCTGAGCGCGGTCGAGCGGCCTTTTCAAACGTTTCGGAGAGCTCAGAGGCGCTTCCGAAAAAAATCTAAAAAAAATATTTATAACAGTCTTTCCACCAAAATTCTTAGTGAATGTTATTCTTAAATAGTTTACACATCATTTAAAGGAATAAAAAAATTTTCGAAGAAAAAAAGTCTCCTGGGTGATGTATGGTAAACCCTTAAATTCGTTGTACCAGCGTTTCACAGTGGCCAATAGGGTGGTCCTTATTTGCTTTTGGTGGTTTTTTTTCGATTCTTCTTGGTCTCACCACCCTGTTTTGTTATAATGACTAAATAAATGATCTCCACTAAATTTTAGCGAAATCGGTTAATATTAATATTTGCCTCAAAGCACTCAAAGTTTGTTATGCAATTAACATGGAGAAAACTACCGTTCAACTTCAAATGCAGGTATTTTTTTTTATATTTCACCGGAATCTTTTGGTTCTGTGCAATTGTGATCTTTAGATTATCTTAAAAACACATCTAAACAAAAAATTTTGTTTGCAAAATTTATAATATGGCGGACCCCTAAATTTGAACCAAAATTACAATTTCTACAATTGATAAAAGAATCTCGTCAAATTTATACAAAAGGCAGATTTATTTATTAGAAAGTACGTGATGACAATGAAAACTCAAAATTTTGAAAAAATTCAAGATGGCCGCCAATTTTTTTTTACTCATTATTTTTTTGTTTCTCGATCACATTTTTTCATGCGTAAATTGAAAGATTATATTATTGCAAAGAAACATATTTCATGATGTACGAAAGTCGAAATTTTTAAAAATTTAAAATGGCGCCTTATGAAATACTCTGAAACTCATCTTTTCTAAACTTTTCGTCCTAAAATATACAAATTTTGAGGAAAAATCAATTATATTGTTACAAAGCTTATGGTTGGAAGTAAGTCGCGGAATTTTCACTAAGGTAAAAAGGGGTACCTCATTACTATTCTCAAAAAGTTACGCAATGATTACAAATTTAAACAATATATGAAATACATTATAGGAAAGAATCTAGTGCTTCTTAAAACTTAAAATTCTAATTAAAAATAGAAATATATAATAATTCAATTTACACTGAATAATTCACATTATATAATAGAATAATAATAATAATAATAATAATAATAATAATAAATAAAAATAAAAATAATAAATAATAATAATAATAATAAATAAAAATAAAAATAATAAATAATAATAATAATTCACACTATAATTCAATTAACACCAGAAAAGATATGATCGAGAAACAAAAAAATAATGAGTAAAAAAAAATTGGCGGCCATCTAGAATTTTTTCAAAATTTTGAGTTTTCATTGTCATCACGTGCATTCTAATAAATGAATCTGCCTTTTGTATAAATTTGACGAGATTTTGTTATCAGTTGTGGAAATTGTAATTTTGGTTCAAATTTAGGGGTCCGCCATTTTGTAAATTTGAATTTGGGCGGTACTTTTCCCTATGTTAATTTCATAAGAAACTGAGTGCTTTGAGGCAAATGTTAATATTAATCGATTTCGCTAAAATTTGTTGGAGATCATTTTTTTGGTCATTATAACAAAATAGGAGGGTGAGACCAAGAAGAATTGAAAATTGAAAAATAAGGACCACTCTATGGAGCTTCAGTGCCAAAAGTCGAAGTGAGTTGATCGATGCAGTCTTGTCTTGATAATCCACGTCGAAAATCGTAAAAAATCATCGCACGAAAATGTTCACGATTCAATTCCATTTTTTCGCTGAGGCAATATTTTCAAGTCACTGTAAACAATACAGGTTATGCTCAAATGAAAAAACGTTCTGAAGAAGGTTATGGTTACATACAACGGTCAAACTTTCAATTGGAAACGTCAGATGGCACCTCTAAACACTTATTATTGCCAAGGCTCAAAATATAAAAGGCAACCCTCGCTATGAAGTTAGCTGAAATGCATGTTCTTTTTATAATAGGATATCATGAATAATATTAATCACTTCATCAAATGGGATTGTGTCAGGGGCGAATTCAGGTAAAGGTTTCGGGGGCGTGGGATGCTTAGGAACATCACTAAAAAAGGTCATGAAAAAAATCTTTGAACAATGTAAGTCTGAAATTTCATGCGAAGGGAGTGGGGGTGGGCGATGACTCCGTGGCACCGCACCTGGATCCGCGCCTGAATTCTGTTCAGAAATAAAGAATTTTATAAGTACATACTATGAATTTTATTGTATCCACTCAGTCGTGACAAACAGTAAATAGCGAATACCAACAATAAAATGGTCTTCGATTTCATTTCTATCTTTCTTTTTCTGAACTGTTTATCACCCTCTTGTTGAATTATTTATTTCTTATCGTATAATGATGCTTAATTAGTACCAATGGCTACCTATTAGTAATATTTGTGTAGTAGTAGTTTATGCTCGCTATGGATGAAACATGATTGTATGAATGAACAAAAAAATGTACAAAACTTCTTCAAAGATTCGATGAAAAAGACTTAGTCTAGAGTTTGAGAAAATATTACTGCAGCTAATTGCTTCTTATCGCTGTTTGTCAACATCAGTACTTATGATAGTACTCAATTTCCACAATCAGAAAAGTTCTTTAAAATTACACGATAATTAAAATTTACCAAAGTCACCCGAAAAGGAAGAATCACATTACAGTCGACTCCTACTAATCGTACTCCTCACTATTCGTACTCTTAAGTAATTATACTCCCCATCAACCCAGCGGGCAAAAAATTTGGCGACGTCTTTACGACATCGTTATGACAATTTAACCACAACTTAAAGACATCCTATGTCCATATCTTTAAGATGTCTTTACGATGTCGCAAAGTCAACGCAAAAACGTACAACGTGTTTACGATATCGTAAAGACATCTTAAAGACATGAACATAGGATGTCGTAAAGTTGTCGTAAATATGTCTTAACTATGTAGTAAAGATGTACTCGAATTCAGTCCCAAATTCAGTCCGGCAGCGCTCCCTTCTCCAACAGAATTGCCAAATTCAGAATGGCGGATCCAATACGGTGGACGAGAAATGTGAAAATTTTTCATCCGCCATATTGGGTTTTTCACTTTTAATTTTGCTATTCTGATGTTGGATTCGTCCTCAGCAACCCCAAAAACCCCTGAGTAACAAATATCAAGCGATTCGGATCAATTTTAATGATTTTTAAAAATCATTTAACATGATTTTTCGTCCGCCATATTGGATCCGCCATCTTGAATTTTGAAAATTACTCAATCTGACCCCATTTTTAAAATCAGCGACCTTGAAAACCCTTATATACCCAATTTTAAAGAATTTGACAAAAAGGAAAAATGTATGCTTCAAAGGGTTAAACCCCTCTCTCGCTCCAACTAATATACACAGGTCCGACTTTAGACAAAATGACACCCGGAGCGAATTTGAAAAAAACGCCACCTTCCCCATTATAAAAAATTTTTAATTTAAAAATTTTTGATTTTCTTATTAAAAAATCACAAAAAAGCGCCCCTCGAATTTGGCGCCCAGGGCGACCGCCCTGCATGCCCTGCCCTAAAGCCGGCCCTGAATATATAACACTTCCCTTTTTAATGATTTCCCTTGACCATAATTTTTCTTTACAATGAATTCCCTTTAACATGATTTACCTTATCAAAGATTTCCCTTTACAATAATTTCTCTTTGCCATGATTACCATTTAACATAATTTCCCTTTTCAATGATTTTCTTTTACAATGTGAAGAGAAATATTCAGTGCAGATAAATGTGAAGGGAAAATGCTGGGTAACAATTGAAGCGGGAGAGAAAGTCAGCTGAGTGAGAGAGGAGTAGGGAGAGAGTGAATTTTACTCATCTTAGCTTAGGGGAGTCTCCTCACATGTCTGAATTCGAGCACTTTTTTGACCGCGGAACTGAATGCGAGTGCAGCCATTTCTAGTACAGTCCAAGCCCCAAGTAGTGTCGTTTTTTAGGGAATAGGGGAGCTTGATTCTGAGAATCAACGTTCCCCCACTTCAAGCACAATCCATTCAGAGAGATAGATTTTGAATTTTGATCTCATGAAGGGCCCGGAGTGCGGATAGCGCTCGAGCAAGAAATTGGGGAACTTATACTCGGAGTGACATTGGGGATTGGACTGTAGTCCCTCTTTTGAAGAGATCCGAAGACGACCGAAAACGCTCGATAATATTACTGACTTACTTATTCGTATTCTTTAGTCGAGAGTGAATTGGGTAAAATTAGCTGGAGTTCGGTAATTACAGAAGTAGACTGTACCTTTATCGCACAATTTCTCAAAACTTTTTTTACTTCGATGTCAGTATTCATTTTGTATGTATCAACTTATATAAACTGGAAGGATAATCAATCAATTAGTTTATGTAAAATATTTTCAATATTCTCTCTCTGTATTCCACACATTAAACTCACACGAGTACATAAATTAGGGTGGTTCATAAAAAACAATTATTTGTTTTTCTTTTAAATCTTCTCCCGTAAGATTTATCGTAATTAAAGTAATTTTATTGTTGTAATTTTTTATCTATTATATAAAACATTGCAAGATAATAAAGCTGATTATATTGGGATAGGTCAATCTGATGATTGTTAGTATCTATTTTGAAAAATTGTTTTCTTTTGAAATTTTCCCAAAGTTTCTTAATTTAAATTTTAATTAATTTAAATTTGTATCATTGATTCTCCATTATTTTTCAAAATTTCATCGTAATAGTGTAATTACTTTAAAAATAATTATGTTTCCGCTTTATTAACGATGACAATGATTGGCCACCTATTTATCGATATACAGACATAATTTTGAGGGTAGATTGCAAGTTTCATGTATCTTTAATCATCAATTAAATTAAAATAAAATAGTATATTTCAATACAAGAAGTCAAGCGGGTATTTTGGTCACTGCCAGTGTGGGAGTTCAGCCCAAAAGTGTGGCCATTAGTGTGGACAATTCGAGCAGTAATGTGCGCAGTGTGTTTTGGCACATAGTTCTGCGCGCAGAAAACAGTGCGTAAATTACTACGCCAAATGGTCACTACTAAAGGCCCCACTATTCGGCTTCAAGATTGGCTTATCTCCTCTAAAAGAATTAACTGTCTTTATTAGTGTGTTCTTGTACGAAGCCGAACCCAGGGTTCATGCGGTCTCTTAACTCGAGCAGTGACCAAATCCCCCTCTTGGATTCTCGTACCGAGCATAATTTTTCTTTTCCAAAACTTGCAACACCCTAGTTTGCTTACCGTTTACGGAAATAAAAATATACTATGAATGAAAATGAACGAAAACAAACTGTCAAGAATGAAATAAACCCAACCTCACCCAAAACGATGTTCACATAGTAACCGTTGACGACACTAGATGGAATTGGCAACCGGTGGCCAAAATGTTTTGGTAACCATGAAAGTCATTTTGCTAATCAATTCTCGATGTCTCTACCATAAACGGTGGCAAAACGAGGGTTTTGCATGTATGTGTACCATAAAAAAAAACAATTTTAGTTAAAACCGCAGTTTATAAAAAATTATAATTTTAAACAAGCGGAAGCTCTTAACCTTAACGGCATTTCGTTTAATATTCTTTAATATTCTTTTCTCATTCAGCATTACCGGTTTTACTTACTGCCGCTTTCCCCGGAATTTATAATAAGTGATTCTACTATATTTTTCGGTAAAGCGTTGTGTCATAGGATTTTTAAAATGACTGCTAAAACTGTACACATTTCAAAATAATGACATCTTTACATAATTCTGAGTTTGCGCTGTTATCAAGGTAAATCTTTTTGACTGAAAAAAGTTTATGATATATACAGGATGACCCAGATATAACTGTTCGGACTTATATGCCTTTATAAAAAAAAGAAAATTAAATTGAAATTTTCTTTATGAAAAATATATTGAAGTTTTAATTTTTGAATTATGAAATGATTAAACTGGACCATTAAGAAGCCCTGCATAGAGAAGTCGTGCATGCGTGAGCAGGAGACCAAAGCCATGAGGATTAGGTTGGTCCAAAAGTGCATGTTAAACATTTTTTTGTTTCTAGAGAGACTTAATCCTCTCAATTTGATTCGAAATCCGAAAAAATATCCTATTTTTATACTACGGGAAAGTATCGAAGCTTATTGAGAACGATCCACCAAAGAATATCATATATGGTACATATGGGTTTGACACGCCAGACACATCCCCATGGTGCATTGAAAACTACCCTTAAATCCAAAAATGTCTATTTTTCATAAAATCGACCTTATGAGCGCTTTATTCTCCTTTTTTTTTTGTAAAAATTATTTCTATCAGTCTAGTGGAATATTTATCAACATTGGTTAATTTATTTTTAATTACTTAAACAAATTCAATTTGTTAATTCTTGTCGAATATTCTTAATTTTCGAAGTACGTCTAAGTACTTTCCGTCACAGTTGATGCACGTTTTCGTTTGACGAAACTACTCATCAAACCATTCCTCCAACATTTGTTTCTGTATAAAGTGATATTCTTCACGAAGGGCTGCTATAACTCCTCATCTGACGAAAATCACTAATCTTTTATCCTCAGTTTGTCATAGGAGTACAAATTAAAATCACATGGTGATAAGTCTAGGCTACATATTACTACGATTTTCCTATAAAATCTCAAATCAAAGTGACTTTTTGAAGATGAGGAGGTGCCAGTGCAAGTAAAAAAATCTAAATCGATCGGTTAGCGAATGGTCGCTGTCTTCTTCACTAAAAGTGGAATGAAGAAAACAGTTTTTTCAGATAAATCCAAAACACTCACTTCAAAGTGGTACACAGAATCCTGTTTGCCTCAACTCTTTGAAAATTTGGTTTCTCGTGCGCCTTTAGATTCTTGGTTCCTCCAATATGACAACGCAACTGCACATCGGGCGTTCACGACGCAGGTATTTTTGGAGGGAATGGAAGTTCAACTATAGAGAACATTGAGAACATTCTGCATATAGTTCAATTAGCACAATGCAACTTTGGCTTGTTCCGCTGCATGAAACTGAAGATTAAAGGTCGGCGTTTTTCGTCTGATGTGAAGTTGATAGCTTCCTTTCAAGAAGAATGTGACTTGATACATGTACGATACAAATTATGGGTCATCTTATGTATTTATTAGTGATTTTATTTACTAGCATTCTTTCATAAAGGCATATTTAAATGAGGTGGCCAATCATTAGGGGGTGGCCAACCATTGCACCGATTACCCCATGTAATAAAATTCAGAAAAGGAGATCGACTATTTGACTTTGTCTTACTTACAAATTATTATACATCATATCTATCAAGGTTCTTTAAATTTTAGGTAATTTACGGTCCACATGACTTTTAAAACAATGATCTTGAATGCCTTTCAGACTTCGGAGGTAAGTTTCTAGAACTTCCAATCTTAATAAGAAAGATATCTTTGGGACATCTTTAGATGGCTTAGGCTAGGACTGTTGATTGAGTTGACATTGGACGTGTTAGGAACATTCCAAAGATTTTAAACATAAAATTGAGATGTAAACTTGGGATGTTCAAGATTTTGTGCCCACTGACACTTCAATATTTGTTTTCAAATTTCAAAGAAAGAAGCAAATATTTTTTTATTAACAATATACAACAAGTGAAATAAAATGATAGAAAACATCGTAAATGAAAAACAAAAATTGTTTTTTTGACTACCCTACACACATAGGTACATACATTCATTATTTTCTTCTTTGTTAACGATGGTATCGAAGCACAGATTTATGTATGTAGATTAATTATTCCTAATAATATGGGATTATGTATTTTGTCATGTTACACATTAGATAATTACTTTTTAGAAAATTTTTAAAAAACTTCCCACATTTTTTCAGAATACGGTCATTTACAATTTTTTTACACTCTTGAGCTTGGTCACATAGTATTTAGATATTGAGCTTCGTAAGACGGAAATCTTGCGCGTACTTTGTACAGCTGAAAAAAGATGAAACAAACACAGCCCAAGAGTTTCAGACAAGCGACTGACATTGTTTTTATGTTAGAATAAATTTGACTTAAAAACTAAGTTCCTTTCTCCACAAGGAAAAAAATCTGCGAAATGGTGGACTAATTTTAATATATTCATTCCAAAATTCTAATAATTTAGTGTATTTGATTTCTACTGTTAACTTTTCTATTGTTTAGAATTTGAATGTGTAAAGATACAATAAGCCTTAGTATTTAAATCTGTAAGGCAGACCGGGGCTATTAGTTTGGCCAACGGGGCAAATTGGCTAATGCTTTGATTTTAAACACCGGAAATGTGAACAGCGTTGCCATACCTTATGTATATGTATTAATTTATGCAAAGACTTCCGCTGTGATTTAATTGCATTTCGCAGTCTCGTGTAAAAAATATCATTAAAAAACTGCTGTTGACGGATTTGTGTAAAATAGCCAATATAGTAAAATATAAAAATGTTTTTCAATTGTCCATATCAAGAATTTTTAAATAATGTATCGTTTGAATTTATTGCTTGGGTTCCTTGACGTACAAAAAAATTTAATTTTGAAAAAACATAACCGGTACAAGTTGATCAATTTTCTTCGGGGCAAATTGGTCAAGACAACGAATAACAAAAAAACAAAAAAAAAGCATAAAGTGTTTTTAAAAAATGCTTCATCGAAACGAAAAATTTTATCTTTGGTGGCTCCGACCAACAAAACCAGAGATTTCCAACGCGATTGAAAAAAGAAAGTGAGCAAACACTTATCAACTGATCAATCCCCACTCTTACCACCTTTGATGGGTCGAGTCTCCCCAGTCGGCTGCCGGACGGAGGAAGCCGAGCGGCCCCGAAGGACACTCGAACCTCACGCTATTCGCCTGTAGAGAAACCATCAGGAGAATTCTCGTTGAAATGCTCTGTGAAGGGGAAAAATCAAGAGGAAAGAAGAAGTTCAAGAACCTTGCGTTGGACATCACTGAACAAAAAATTCTCGGCAAAACGAGCTAATAAAATATGACTTATTTATGGTAACTAAGAAGTAAATGTTAAAAAAGTTATAAAGATTTTATAAAGGATACCTTTCGATTTAAATGAGATTTAAGAAATAAATAAATTAATAGCACGACCATTTTACTAATAATTATCCCTTTCATTAGAGGATTCTAAACTGACTTTCACTCGAATTGACCTAATTACCCCGCCCAATTGTCCAACTTGCCCCGTGCTCGGGGAAAATTTGCTAATTCGTCACCTCCCTCAAAAATAATCTGCCATTTTCCCAGTAGATAGAATAAATAGTTAGAATAAACAGTTAAAATAATTTAAAATGAAAATTATAAAAAATCGTCAACTAAAAAATTGACCAACTAACCCCAGTCTCCCCTACAGAATAAAATAATTTGTTAGATAATTGAAGACTCGATAGCCATGACTACAATAAATTTAATTTTATCTTCGATAATCGAAAATTAAATCATTTTTATAGTTTAGTTAATGTGTTAACTAATGTATTGTGAGTAATTTAAATATTTAGTTTAATTAAACTAAACCAATTAAATTTGGAATGCTACAAAATTAAATGTCAAATTCTCGTGAAATAAAGTGCAATAACTTTCATGAGTGCTCTTGCAAGCGAAATTTGTAAGTCGAACACGTAAAATTAATTCACAAATATGGCCGCTTGAATGTGAATGTGTGTTGATAGGTATTCTAGTGGCATAGGGGAAGAGAAAACTGATAATTAAATTTATCGGGAACGCTGCAAGTTATGCAGATGTGGTTTCACCAGGCGGTGGCAGCAGTGTCTACTCATGAAATATTTTCTATATGCACGCAATAATGCTTTCATTAATTTATCAAATTATAATCATCGTAGATTTAGCGCTTATGAATAGCATTTATTCAAATTTAACTCTAAAAAAATTATTTTTTTTTTTAGAAGAATAACTATTTTCTTCATTGAAAGATGCATAATATCATAAAATTTTAGAATGAAACGATAAAGGGCTTGGCTTTAAAGTATTATTAAGTAGTCGCTTTAAATTTTCAAGTATTATTCCCAAGGTTGGGCCAACCTTGGGAATAATACTTGAAAGTTTACTGTTTTAAATGCTTTTTGTAATTTATTAATATCTTTTTCAAGTTAAACTTATTAAGCTGAGCTATTCCAATTTTAGAGTTTATCGAAGGACTATGGTCAACAAAGAGGGGGCTTCTGCGCCCTGAGCCAATTTCAATTTCAGTATCAGCAGCATGTAGAGTTACAATAGTAAAGTAAACTTACCCAACCTGGAAACTCAGAGATGAGTAATTTTTAAATTATTATATATAATGAAATATTTTTTTTTCAAAATCATTATTCTCGGAAATTACTAAAGATATTTCGTTCTTATTTTTTTTAAATGAAGGATCTCTTCAAGTTCTATCAAAGTATGCTAATAACTATGTAGAAAAGTCGTTCAACAGCTGAAGAAAATAAGAAAACATATTATGTTCATTAAAAATACATTTTTTATTACAGTAGATCTTTGCGTGACAAAATAATTCTTTAATTTTAGGATTCTACGGAAAAACTACATAAGAAAATGTCAATGAAACTTTTTATATCGATGCGCAAAGTAGTGAGACTTTGCAGTATGTAATTTTCAAAACTCCTCCGTTATTCATTCAAGCAGTTAATGCTCGTAAGTATTTATTATTTATTTCAGATGATTCCTGAAGGCGTATCTAGTTGCTCGACATCAAAATTACTCTTTCGACGAACAGCTAGAGCCATCATTATTGTGTTCAAGTCTATATCCTCATCTTCTTTTTACATTCTCATCAGAGAGAATGTATTAGATTTATGTAAAATTTGACCCCCCCCAGTTTTTGTCAAATGTCCACGTTTTGGTACCCCCTGAACGCGAAAAACATGTTTTTACAAATGTGTCTGTTTGTCTGTCTGTGGGTCTGTCTGTCTGTATATTTTTAGTTTGCGGGTACGATAACTTTCGAAAGAATAGACCGATTGGATTGGCATTTGGTATACTCTTTTAGTGTCCTAAAATGAAGGTCAAGTACGTTGTCCAGTCATTTTGGATAAAAATTCAAACTGTTGGAGCTTTTTGAAAATTTTGGAATCCACTTTTTTTTTAATTTACAAATTCTATGCACGGATATTCGTAGTACTCAAAAAGTCGAACAATTTTTTCTAATGTATTTTTCGATAAAAAAAATTCAAAGACATAACATTTTGAAAATCCAAAAAAATGAAAGAAAACTTAAATTAGAAGCCAAAAAACGCACAATATGAAAAAAGGTCAAGAGTTGAATAATGTTTCTTTTTGAACACCCTATAGGATTGGCATAACAACTTTTTGAATTTCTTTAAAAAATTGAAAATTCAAATTTGGAGCCAAATAACGCGAGATGCAGAGAAAATGATAATAAACATAATTATTGGTCTTAAAAAGATCTACAAGTTCTCCTTTAAGTCTTTGAACATTTTTTTGAATTCGTTTTCATGTATTTGACGAACATGAATTTTGTTGCCAACGTAAAGAATAATAGCTGCCAATATGGGAACAGCAACCTACTGTCCTATGTCCCACTTTACAATTACAGCACCATCCTTTAATAGCTTCACGACTATGTTAGGTTATCTTATATCAATCGTTAGTACGATATGTCTTACAATTAGCTGAATATGGAAACAGCAATCTACTGTCCTATGAAAATGAATTCGAACTCGAAATAAAAGAGGATATAGACTTGAATAATAATTATGGTACCAGCTATTCGTCTAAAGAGTAATTTCGATGCTGAGCAACTTTGGATATGCCTTTAGGAATCATCTGAAATAAATAATCACGAGCATTATGTGCTTGAATGAATAACAGGGAAGCTTTAAAAATTACTAACTGCAAATTTGCACTACTTTCCGCATCAATATCGAAATTTTAATTGAATTCTAAAATTAAAGAATTATTTTGTCACGTGAGTAGTATAGTAAAACATGAATTTTGAAACATCATATTTTTTCTTATTTTTTTCGGCTGTTGAAAGACTTTTCTACGGAGTTATATATTCAGATTTTGATAGTGCTTGAAGAGATCCTTTATTTAAAAAAAGAAAGGAAGAACGAAATATCTTTAGTAGTTTTCGAGAAAAATGATTTTGAAAAAATATGTATATTTCATTACGTTTCTTTATAATGAATATAATTTCATTATCTTTGTTGTCCATAGCCCTTTGATAAACTCTAAAATTGGAAGACCTCAGTTTAATAAGTTTAATTTGAAAAGGGTATTAATAAATTACAAAAAGCATTTAAAACAGTAAACTTTCAAGTATTATTCTTCAAAATTCTGAAATAAATTTGAATTCCAAGTTGTAAAGTTTACACTAAGAAAAAAAAAATTAAAGATGGTAACAAAATAGTTTCGTTGAGCATTTCTTGTTGTCAGAACTAAATTTTTGTTTCTAAAGAAATATTAATTTGCTGTCCCAACAAATTATCTCGTCGGACTAAATAATAATTTTGTTGAGTATTTTTGTTGGCAACAAAAATGCAATAAGTATGAAGTTGTAATAAATATGAACTTTTCGAATAATATATATGTATATGTATGTAAAATTGAAAATTAATTTCTGGAATCCTGAAAAAGATTCCTTTTTCTGATATTTTCGATGAATGACGATTGTTCGTCTTCATGCTAAATTTATAAACTTTTACGTAAATTCCAAAGGTCATTCCCAGTGGGTTTACGATTGATCTAACCTTGGCCCAACCTTAGGAGCCAAGCTACCAATAGTGGCTCAAGACTGTCCGCCAATACTGGTGCAATATTGGCTGATGTTTGGCGTGTAGAGGCCGTTACCAAAACTTGACATATGAGTATTGGGCCAATATTGCACCAAGCCTAGGAAAAAAAATTTACCTATAATTAGTAAAAATTAATTTATTCATTTTTTATCCAGTTAGATTTCAAAAATTCATTTAATAACTACCATGAAAACTTATGACTGATTAATAGCTACATAACTAGCTCCTGTTATATTTTTGGCAATCAATTTCTCTTGCAAATTATTATTTGTTCACGAGTAAGAAATTAAGTATGAATATGAATATGAATACGACCGGGCTAAAACTTTACACGTATATATGCATTTGTACAATGAACCTTTAGCTTCAAATTTCCGAAGAAAAATTTTTCTACATGGCCTTAAAAATGTAGAAAACGAATTTATTTCTCGCGAATTCCGAGAAAAGATTTTAATAAGAATAGTAAAAAGAAACAAATGAACGCTAGTTTGGTCGTGTCAATTCAAGCCCGCGTTTGACTTCAACGCTTACTTGTGGGACGTCAGTCGTCAGACAGCACAGCAAATTCGAAACTAAAGGTTCATTGTACAAATGTACATACCATACGTGTAATGTTTTAGCCCAGTCGCTTATTGAGAACACATAATAATTTGCAATTTTTCATCAAATTGTTATAAAAAAGCAGTTTTTCAACATAATTATCAACTTTTGACTAGTTCACTTGAAACTTAAAATATTCATTATCTATTCATGAAAATTTCATTTACTTATCATAAAATTTGTTTGAGTTATGAATTTTGCAAAAAAATTGCCTAAATATTCATTTAACAAAAAAAAGAATTTCCCAAAATCGTTCAAATTGTTTTTTTGTATCACTAAATACTTTACAAATATATCATTGTTTCCATCAGTTAGATTTTCATCGAAAATTTTGTGGTACAGTAAATCTCGCGCCAATCGCAATCAAATCTTCAATCATAATTAAAACATTTCACTCAGTTAATATTTAATTTGGATTTCAGCGTGGATATTAAAGGTCAATGTGTACTCAACTGAGAAAATCTAATTGATTTGCGTATAGCCAAAAAAACACCGTGTTTAAATGGTCTAGCAATTAAATTGTCAAATTTGTGATCTTGGTTCAAAGTGAAAATCAATTTGCATAAATGTTCAATGGACGTGTATTTGATGAGTTTGCTCCCGTTAAATGACGCAAATCGTTGTACGGTCAACTTTAAATTCGATAGAAGCACACCCATGATTCAATTTAACGCGTACATCCTTCAATAGCTACGTACTTTGAATTACAAATGTGACAATACTTTTAAAGAATAATCCCAACATTGTTTACACATCAAGATTTTTTAAATAACCCATTTGATTTCGACAAATAAATATTTACGATATTGCATATCGTTTCACATATTTACAAAGTATTTTGAGCCAAGATTTCATACTTACAGAATATACATTAGTCAAAAATAAAATATTCCGTCAGTCGCTTGTCTTTAAAAAGACACAGATTCATCCATGTACAATGAAAATTCACGCCCTGCAGATGAAAATTAGAGTATTTTTTTATATTGCTCAGTTGTAGATACTAGACTCTTATCAATCTTACAAATATTCTTGAAAAATAATGTCATTTTTTTGAAAAAATGTCTGGTTTATGTTACGAATACGAGTTTAATTAAAGAAACTGAATGAAGAAAAGGTAAATTATTATTAAAAGCTACTTCTTTTTACATGAATATTACAAGATTGTTAAAACTTGACAGAATAACAGCAAAATATAAAAAATAAGCATATAATAAGTTAGGTAAATTGATAATATAAAAAATGTTACAAATATGTTACAATAGTCTTAAATAATTTCTTGATTAGTGAAACCAATACTTATTAAGGTAGAACTGTTTATTCGCAAAAAAAGTTTTTGCTGAAACGAGTGTCGAAATATTCAAACGACTCTCTTTGCATATTTAGAATTTAGACATTGATAATCTCCGGTACAATGACATTCTGAAAAAAAGAATCATCCAGTTTAGAGTCCACGTGGTCACCTCAAAACTGAAGTGATCGTAAGTATCGCTATCAGCACAGACGCCGCCCTTGATCCAGCACCTCCTCCATGTTGCATTGCAGCTGGGTTTTCTCCTGAAACAGAAAAAATCGTTTCTTTTGAGTAAATCCCAAGAGAGAAATTCTGTAAAGTGAACATCATCGCTATAAATTTTGAGAGCCATTCTCGTTTCGACTGACCTCGTAACTATCGATTCTCGAACCACCTAACCACCTTTGTAATAACCACGTCGTACCTGTGCGGAAGTTACCATCACGACGAAACTTAATTTGAAATGACGACGACTTTCCACGAGATGGTTTCTTTAAAAAGTGGTATTTAAGATTATGTTTTCTGTGTTAATTAGAATTACGTAGTTACGCTGGGCTTCAATGATAGTGATGATACAATAATTATTGTGGAGAGGATTATAATTTATGTATCAGATTATGACGGTTTATCATGCAAATAAACTGATTATATTTTTTCTATAATTTTAAATCAAAGACCACGTGTCATAAGGAATCTATTTTTCCGAAAATAAAATTATTAGATAGAAAAGTATATTATGTAACTAGGGAGAGATTTTTTTGTTTCTACGGTGTGGGAAATGTTTTCAAGACGAGTCGTCGTCGAGCAGTCCGCACACACGCAAGACGCAGATGAGTCATGAAAACATTTCCCGAACCGCAGTATCAGAAAGGTCTTCCCCGATTAATAGACGATTCTTTTTTTAATACACCTATAATTTAGACAATTTTTATACCTGTGGGTCAGTTCCACAATTTCGTTTTTCGAAGCTGCAGAGCAAAGAGAGAAAAAGCTGATTTATGGTTAAGACATAGTTAACATAGTTAACCTATTGTGACAATTATGGTGGTAGTGAAATACTATCCTCCTTACAGATATTAACCTTAGTTTTTCATCGACATGATATTCGCATACTACCATGAATAAAGTACAACCTCGATAAGAGCTCCTCCACGGGCGGTTAGGGTTAAGAATTCCAAGAAATAGGGGGCCCCCACTACTGGGCTTCAAGCTTGGACGTTGCGCGTTTGTGCGAAATGTATGTGTTGGATACAAAACCTCCATAAGAGCTCCCGGCCGGTTATGGAAAAGCGGGATCTTTTTCATTATAAAATACGAATTCATCACTCAGTAAATACATTTACCTTTTGTTTAAAAGTTGTCTATACACAAGTACGTAAATTATTGTGTGCAAATTAGAAAAATAATTATAACAAAAGCAGAAGAAGAGTTAAACGATTTTTATAATTAAGCTTTTAAATTTTATGGTTGTAAATTGTATTGAATGGGAATATTGTCATTTTGGTTTGTTAAATTTTAAAAGTTTTAATTTTTAGTTTTAGAATCTTATTAGAATAGCTAAAGCGTCGAGCCCATATTTCCCATACATCTTCTAAAAAGTTTTTTATGGTAGATATACATTTATTAAATTTTAAAGTATCTTGAATACCACTTAAACAAAGTAATAATAAAGATTTAAAATTAATTTGCACCAGGTTCAAACAACCTGCATAAGAATCTTGAATCGATTCTCTTCTGTGTTCAACACTAATGCAGCAAATTTTGCATTGTTGTTTGCTAAATGAATGTGAGGGTGAAAGATTTGTACCAGTATTAAGCTGTAGGAGTGAAAAAAGAAAGGTTCGCGTGTTCCGTCGATGTAATTTCAATCACGACAACTTAGCGGTGATCACCACTCGAGATCGAATTAAAAGCATTTAAGCTAGCGAGAAGGTCTAATTGAGGCTTAGTGAGAATATCAGGGGTCGCAAATTAATCCCCTGAGAGATTAGGAGGACTTACCGATATTCTTTTTCTCTCGTGTTCCGTCATTCTTTGCCTGTCACGACGATATATTGTGACTAATTAATAAACTCTTATTTTATAACAATTTCATCTAAACCATATGTATGAAATGAGTATATCTGAAGCGGTACAACCAGTGCCATCAGAAATGATAATTGATACAGTATAATGCAGGAATGCCTTCTACTGTAAACATGGCAATCCAATTCTGATTTCCATAAGATTCTAATGAAAACCAGGGATGGGTTGACATGTTTATAGAGGAAGCCATTCCTGCATTCTACGGTACCAATTTGTGATGATTCTACCAATTACCTCATCAGATGGCGCTAGTTTCACTGATTCCATTATACTCGTCTCATTAAAGCTCAAGTGCAGAGAAACAGATGTCATAAAAATAAAAAAGTTGTGTGGCATTATTCTTGAATCACTTTAAAATTTTTATCCCCCCCATTGACCACTTACCCATTTACAGTAAAGTTCCACGAAGCCTTCTCCTGTTTTAGATTATTATATATTATAAATATATCAACCAAAACTTGGTTTCCATCGGATTATAATGGAAACCAGGGTTGGGTTGACATATTTACAATCGAAAACAAAGGAAGGCTTCGTTGAAAATTACTGTACTTACTCGCGTATATAAAGCGCATCTAATTACGATGCTTACTCAGTTTTGTTAAAATTCGTGAATAATCTCAGTACTCCAGATTAATACAAATTACTTCGCATTCCCCTTAATACCAGGTGTGTAAATATGAAACCGGAATTTGCCAATAGATGGCTCTACCTGTCTATGTAGTTACCGACAAACCGCGACAGTGGCCCCATCTTGTTGATCACATCTCTGACAAAGATTTTTGACTCACAACAATACAAGTTTCATACAATAGTATAGTTAGTAATAGCGTTAAAAATGTCAAAATTTGTGCCCGGAAAGTTTGATTTGCGGACAGCATTGATTTTCTGTTACCATCTGAAGAAAACTGCTGCAGAATCGCATCAAATGCTTGTCGAAGCTTACGGTGAGCATGCTCTTGGTAAGTCACAGTGCTTTGAGTGGTTTAAAAAATTTTTAAATGGCGATTTTGCCGTAAGAAACGAAGAACGTGGAAAATCACCAAAAAAGTTTGAAGACAGCGAATTGCAAGCATTGTTGGATGAGGATGATGCTCAAACGCAACAACAACTCGCAGATCAATTAAATGTGACACGAGAAGCCGTCTCCATACGTTTGAAAGCCATTGGAAAGATCAAGAAGGTGGGAAAATGGGTTCCACATGAACTGAATGAAAGACAGCAGGAAAACCGAAAAACCACTTGCGAAATGCTGCTCACCAGGTTCAAAAGAAAGTCATTTCTCCCTCGAACTGTGACTGGCGATGATAAATGGATATATTTTGAGAATCCTAAACGTAAAAGATCATGGGTAACTCCGGGCGAACCATCAACATCGACTGCAAGGCCAAATCGCTTTGGACGGAAGACAATGCTCTGTGTTTGGTGGGATCAGAAGGATGTCATATATTATGAGCTGCTAAAACCTGGAGAAACCGTTAATACTCAACGCTACCAACAACAAATGATCGATCTGAATCAGGCTTTGCTTGAAAAACGACCAGAATATCAAAAAAGGCAACACAAAGTGATTTTGCTCCATGATAATGCGCCATCACACACAGCAAAACTGGTTAAGGAAACGATTGAGGGATTTAGTTGGGAAATACTTGCGCATGCGGCTTACTTACCAGACATGGCTCCGTCCGATTACTAACTATTTGCATCGATGGGACACGCACTTGCTGAGCAGCGCTTCACTTCTTACGAAAATGTACGAAAGTGACTCGATGACTGGTTTGCCTCGAGAGCAACAGTTTTTTTGGCGGCATCCACCAATTGCCAGACAGGTGGGAAAAATGTATAGCTAGCGATGGAGCATACTTTGAATAAAATATTCTTTATCATTTTTATACAATAAAAGTGTATTTTTTATACAAAAATTCCGGTTTCATATTTACACACCTGGTAATCTAATTAACTATCCTTCGTTCGTTAAAAAAAGACATGAGTTCCACCAAATTGATATAAGATCTTTTCATTAATTGCAAATGCGGGTAAAAATGCGAAGTCGAGCACCGAACCAGATTCGCGAAACCCGAAAAACGTGTTAGGAACGCGAAGTAACGCGGACGCGAGATAATCGGTCTAAGGTCACTGACGAAGTCAGTATCCTTCAACCTACCGCAATTGTGATCGGCGGTCACTCTTCCGGAAAGGAATAGCCGGTCGACACAATCGTAAAATAAAAATAACAATAAAGAATGGAACACTAAATAAAAAAAGAATGCGCACTTCGTAAAAGAAAATTACACTTGCACATCGACGATACAACCTGGAGAAAAACACTGGAACCTCGGAGAATGAAATCCCAATGATGATGACAGGTCCGAATGAAATTCGATGAATCCGCTGAAATATAAGGAGACCGGAAAAGAAAAAGAACGTTTTGAATTTAAACTTTAAAAGAATAAAATCAATTTATTCAGAGTCGATAATGCTAGATACAAACGCAGATAAAGCGCGGCGAAAACACGAGTACAATTAGGAAGATACTGAAGCGTCCCTATTGAGCTACTGAATTCGTCGATGTCGATCCTCGTCTATTGCCACGAAAATTCGCGCCCTATTTTGGAAAACGGAGGGGAGGACTCGTCACTTGTTTCTGGTCGCCCGAATTCTTCGAAAAACAAGAGAATCTTAGACGCTAAGGATATTGGAATATTTCTCAGAAAGGAATATTCCACGAAATTCATATTCTCTTTAATTATTATTTTGTATTTAAATACTGAGAATAATTAATTAAATTATTCCATTTATTCGGCTGGAAATAAAAACCTCCTAATTCCGAGAATAGGTTGGCCGGCCCATTCTCAAGATACGGATGAAATTCAGATTTCCAAGCCATGTAAATAATTAAAACGATGGTCGTAAATAGGTGTATATCAAGATTTCCAATTGAATCAATTTGAATGAACCTCTAATCTGAATTCATTTGAAGTGGGACAGACACCTTCCACCATATCTCCAATTGAAACTACTTGTATTACCCATGAATCTTATCTTCTTGCAATTGAAGTGCGACAGACACCTTCCACTAGATCTTCAATTGAATTCAAATCCACCAAAAAGCATAATATAATAATATTATTCTAATTACACCATTAGCATAACACTGAAAAATCCGCATCTAAGAACGAATTGAGATTGACAAGGAGATAGAAAAAGATAGAGAGGAATAGGGGAGAGATAGGGAGGGATTCAAATGTGAGGATTGAAAGAAATAGGAGAAATTTTCATTCATATAAAGATAGAAAGACATAGATTTAAATAGACGAGAAATGGATAGAAATAGTTCTCTATTTCTATCCATTTCTCGTCTATTTAAATTCAAAGAGAATTCAAAGATTTACGGATTCAAAGAGAAAGGCGTGGATGTGGATTGAAATGGAAATATAAAGAGATAGACGGGAATAGGTAAGATGTAGAAGGGAATAAACAATCTTTATCCCTTTCTATCTTAGAGGTGGAAGGAGATAGAAAGGGATAGGATTTCCATCTCTTTACTTCCAACAGAGACCGATAGAAAATACACTCTTTTTTTATCTCAGCAAGATCAAAATCATTTGCTCCTGTCAAATTAATAATACTTTTTTTATGTAACTGTTTTCCTCCATTTTCTATACACTGAATTTCCGTTTGATGTAATTCCAATCGGAGTCCGTCTTAGAATTTTGGACGACTCACCGGCCCACATTCCATGATAATTTGAACCGCAGAATCTAGAGAGAGGTGCCCCTAGCGAAATCTTCGGATTGAAATTCATTCCGAATTAATCCGAATCATTCCGGAACTTATTTCCAGACCAAACAGTTTCATTCATATCTGATCCGAATTAATCCGAAACCCATTCAAAAGCTATCCGAACCTGTAATCCGAATGAATCTGCCAAACCGAATTGATCAGAGTTAATCCGAAAATTCAATCCAAATTATTCCGGCCTATCCGAATCAATCCGAATGATCCCGAAAAATTTGGATTCATTCGGATTTTCCGGACTCATTCGGATTGATAATTCGGATTAATTATGATTAATTTGGATTGGAGGATTCGTTCGGATTAAAGGTTCTGATTGGCTTCAGATTATTTCGGATTGAAAACTTCCTTCGGATTAGATCGGAATGAAACTGTTTGGTTCTGATAAAAATTCCGCAATGATTCGGAAAATTGCGGATTGATTCTGATTGCATTTCAATCCGAAGATTTCGCTAGAGTGCCTCTTCCTGCCGTGAGCTCAATTAATCTATGCATTAACCTCAACACTAACGCACATTGTTTTTGGGACTTTAGGAAGCACGTTATGACAATATTAGGCAATGGTCAAGACTTAACATTAAACAGAACTTTAGTGTAATCAATAAATTGTTTCATCACAATAAAACAATTAGCTGTCTCATTGGCATTCTTATCCTACTCCGAGAAGCAATATTCTTGAAAAAGGAGAAACGTTAAGGAAGAGTAATTAGGGATTATCGTTTCTAAATTTTTATATTCATCTATCCATAACAATATTAACTGCCTTTCACCCAATTGATCAATGTGAGCATTAATTCTTTCTTTCTTCAAATAATAAAAGTACACCGAATTTTCTGATATAATTAGAAGAAATTCGAATAAAAGTTTTCATTAAATCAATCATTTATTGTAATTCCAAAATATATAGATTGCTAAAAGTTTCGGGCAATTCTTTTTGCATTTTTTTCTTGCGCTCACCTCTTTTATTTCTCTTTTTTACTATTTGGGCAGATTAATGTTCATCTATATGTTGCTTCTTAATCTTCCTTTTTTTTCACCCCTTCACAGCTATTTTACGACGTCCAAACTGACAGAATAATGGGAGCACTGAAAATCGGCGGAAGTCGCGAGGAAAACTTTTCTCGCAATAATGGCCACTCGACCAAGGTGTACTTTGTGAGAGGTCGTAAAGAAAATATTGTTCCAGACTGTTATCGAAGACCCGGAGTTTCTGTTATCGTTTGAACAGTGCCTCTTGGACCTTTAGAAGTTAGAAGGTTGAAAAAGGAGTAAAAACTGGTAGAGGGTGGCGCGCTTATCGAACGATGCGACAAACTGGTCGGCATGGCGTCGTATTTCTCAGCAAAACTTTGAAACTTCCGGCGAACAACGCCGAACTTGTCCGTGTCGTGTAAACGGATTACACCTGCGTTAAATGTCGAGTAATATTTTCACCAATTAAGGTTAGATATTTGCGAAAGTAGAACAATGTCCATTTTGTGATTTGTGCAGATTATTCCAGCAATTCTTAAGTTTTCAATAGTTAAAAAGTTATGATATTGAAAAGCAACATAACAATTTTAAACAGTAAGTGTAAAACGGTGAGTATAAAACTTTACTACTATTACAAGAAGAATTCATAGGTCAGTAGGGTTTGCAAAAATTGCAAAGTATTAAAAAACCAATTCCATTTGGAAAAATCCTGGTCATTGAAAAAAAAAATGAAAATTCCTAAAAAAAAGGGTTACACAATCCGACTATGTCTTGTACTCCGGTATTGCACTTATAGTTTTACATAATTCTAAATATCTCCATAATGTTGGATTATTAAAAATTGAACTCGATAAAATTAGTTTAGTTTTTTACGACAATTTTTTGCCCTTTAGGTGTCATTAAAGAAATACACTGAAGAAAAATATTCTTTGAATAGTTGCAATTGTTGAAATATTTGAACCTGTTTGGCTCGGGTATGGGCCATGGAAATATCCCGATTTGGTCCTGAAGATATTAAACCGATCAGGGGCAGATCGGTAATCGGGAAAATATATGGCAATTTCTGCACGGGGAGTGGATATTGAAGGGGTCCTTAATAAAGGCAGGGTCCATACAGAGGAAAAATAAAACATATTATAGTTCAGAAAATGTCATTTAAAAAGAACTAATCTCAAGATTTGTTAAAGGGAAATTGTCGAAAAGTGAAGCTTATATTTTATAATTCAATTTTATCTAGCCCTAACACTAACGAGATATTTAGTGTTAATTCCTACAATTGTACACGGAGAGAAACTACGTGCATTCTCTACGTGAAACAAATTACATACTAGATATTTGAATGAATTCGGGTAATAAATATAGGGCCTCACGTACTCAGCATGTGAACCTCTGATTGTTCGAAGCCAGAATTTTACCAAGTTCTCAGTATCGATGATTTTTCTCCGTGTAGGATCGTGATTCTTTTTTTTTGTTTTCCGTACATGGAACAGAATGGAGTGTCAGCTTGTTTTAGATGATGCTGACCTAGATGGCTGTACTACAGTTGTCCCTCCAATATATTATACCTAGGCTGGCCTTCCATTCTTTTTGTGTATGGCCCTATGAAAAATTATTACGAGAAAGTTAGAAAAGTTAGTTACGCCACTGGGATTATCTAAAAGATACTATTGCTTGCTCCTCTGAATTGTATCGTTGAAGTTCTTCAATTCTGATTGGAAATCAATGTAGCACTTTACTCTTTAAACTCAAAGGTTGGATGACTTCTTTCAATTCTCCTCTCCGTTATACTTGTGTACACGTTCGTCCTCCGTGCTCTCATTTTCAAGTGGAACACCTCGGGGTTCTTTAATAGACCAATCGAAGAAAAGTACGAGACGCTTCGTGAGATTCAATTAAAGGTTGGTAGGAGAAAAATTTATAACTCTGTTTACGCTCTCGTAACTTGAGTTCACTGGTTGGCCGGTTTACTCGAGCTTAAGCTCTAAGTCCTTCTTGAATTTTTAATTTATCATTTGGACCTGTCAATTTCGTCAAGAGAAAATGGGAAAATTGTCAATATACTTTCATACAAACATAGGCAGAGGACTTTTTCTGCAAGATTGTTTATTTTGTACTTAATTGCCTTTTTCTGGTTTAAAAACCGTTTTGAATTTAGTAGTCCTCTTTTTTTATCAAGCAAAAATAAACCTCGAAGTGTTTGTGGTTGCATGCCTGAAATTGCACTGGAGAAAGAAGCATATGATGTCGTTATTATGTCAGGAAAAAAATACACAGCTTCCAAACAAATTTCAGAATATACTATTTTCTCGCTTTGTTTTGTATGAATCTCATTCCCTACCGAAATACGGACGAATGTTTCGTTTCTAGGGGAAAAAAAGGATTACGGAAGGAGATTACGACTAGTCTTTGAATACTTATTTATAATCTTGAACACAAATTTTTCGTATACAATGTACTTATCAACTGTGAATGTTGAAGATTCTTTTATTTAATAAATTAAGTAAAAATTTCTTTTTTATGTTTATTATTGGATACTCCTAAACAGAAATAAATCTTTAATAAGAAAGATCAAAACAAGTGTTTTATAGTTTCCTAATCATCTTCAATTAAACTATCTTTCAATTCTTTTATTGAAGAATAATTGTGTCAAATTAATCGAAATGGAATTACTAGTTGATGCAAAATAATTTTAATTATTATAAAGAAGATTTATAAGCAATAACAATGTTTTATTTATGTTTGGTATTCTCGATTCTACCCCGATTTTCTCAATTATTCAAGTTATTTAAATTAAATTCAATATTAGTGATGGAACAGTGCTCCTCTAAATCTGACGATGGAAACCTAAAAAGTCACAAAGTGATGCAGCTTTGCACTGGCTTTAGGCCAAGGAGTTCAATGCGATTATAGTTTATTGCCAGTAATTCTGGTCAACTTTTGCAGAAGAACGCTATATTATCGTCGACTATTGTCAACACCGATGAAGATCTTTCCGCAACATTGACCTGAAATACGAGGAACGTGTGGGCAACCAGATACCATTTCTCTGCCTCATGAAAAGGTCTCACTTGATAGTCTCTAACGTGAGTAAAAAGTTTTCTCTATTAATAAACGAGTATAATCGGGAAATTTAGGGCTTCCATAAACCGTGTGGTCCAGTTTTGACCATTTTTGACTCCCCTCTTCTCCCATGTGGGTTCCATCGTGTCATTTTAGTCGACACTTACGGTTTCAAAAACGAGTAAGCCATGCGTTTTATTTTTTTAAACACCTAAATGTAAAACCACGTGGTTCGAACTCGGAACCCTCCCTCCCTCATGTAGACCAATGTGGTCTTTCGTCTAATCCCCTACCCCGTAAAGAAACACTGTGGTTTACGCCGGCCCTTAAAAGTGTAGACACAAGAGTAAAGATTGTTAATTTTCTAGACTTAATGTTTTATTAATCTAAATTTTACCTGTTAATAAAAATCGAATATTACTCTACATTGTCTATATGTAACACTTATCTAATTATCCACCACAATTAAGCTTATTTTTATTTTTATTAGTATACCAAAACTTTCGTAAACACGTCTGTGCATTCTACTGCAGCAAAATTATCCAGCTGAGCGAGATTTCATTTCGCTGCAAACGTGTAAACTGGTAAACTTTACAAACTGTATGAGTAAAGGAAACGTGCTTCAAATTTAACGTGGTAGTAAATTTAACGAGGAGAGGTCTACCGACTTTAGATTCCCTAAGTAAACCTTAAGGATACAATAATTTGGTTTCTAACTCGGAGTTTCAGTTGGCGACAATTTCACGTATAGACCTTTGCTCAATTTAATACACGTTCCTGTGTTCATTAACTGTTTCTTCTTTAATTAAAGGTACTTTAATTATAAAACTGAAATTCTAAATTAACGCGAATGAGCATTAAGGGATCATACTATTAACTCGATTTCGTAAAATCGAAAATTATTTTCTTGCATATTTCGAAATTAAATATATTCAAAAATATTCTCTCAAAATTTGAAAATGACCGAAACATCCTAAGATTACTTTTTCGCACCTTAAATCTGAGCACGCCTGTGTGTTTCTATAGAACCCCGTACACTTTCAATGATTTTTTCTCGAAACTACGTTTTTACATATCTTGTTGATAAAATTTTCGAAACTATTCAACCGATCCTTATGAAATTTTAACCACATATTCTGTACACTTATAGCTATGTCCCGCATAAAATTTATTATAAAATTTTGATTTTTCCTATATATTTTTTTACGATAAATGGTGAAAAAACCACGATTTTTGTTTGCTCAGTTTTTTGACAGCCATTTTATTAATTTTTGCACGTATAGTAAACAAATTATAGGGGACATATTCATAGTCATATTTAATCTAAAACTTTTTGATTTTATTGTTACAAATGGCCCAGTTTCGATATTTTATCAACAAGCTGGACCTACCTACTTTTAGAGGCGAAGCGTTTAACTGAAGTTTTTTTTTTTTTTTAATTTAAAAATAAATTAAAAAAATTTTTTTAAATATTTCAAGAGTTTATTTATTAAGCCTAACAAATCTTTCATCAATATCTTTGTCACGTCTCGCGACGTTATTCTAATTGGTTTATTTGTAAACATTATAACATAATTTATAACTTAAATACTCATTGTAAGCCAAGAAGACCAGCCACGTTAATCAATGTTTCTTAGTTGGCACTTAGTAATGTAACCCAACATTTATTCTAAAGTTAACAACAATTATTACTCTTTAAACAATATTTAAAGGATCGTGGATATTTTAAACTTAATGTAAAGCCGTCAAGCCTAGCAGGAAATTCATGCCTTTGTATAAATCTATATCTACAATCCATAAAATAGCAAGTGCATTTTAGCCAAACAGTTTTTCACTAATTGTAATACCGCGAGTGAGAACAACCATGCAATGTCAAGGTCTATGTATATCCTTCTCTAATTTATGACCCCCGCTAGAAGGCGTCACCCATAAAATAAATTTATACTACCGGACCCGTCGACCCTTAGATGCGTGCACTCTCCCTACCCTCTTTCCACGAAAACCTCAGATGATGCAACTTAGAAAATGCACATGGCCAAATAAGCCAAAATATTATATAAACAGAGGAAATGAGCCCTCAGAGTTAGTCTGCGGTTCAGAACGAATCTCTTTTTTACTACCACCGGAACTGCAAGTGTCATCGAAACTAACTCAGTCTACAAGTCTATTACTCTCCTAAATATTCCATTTCGGACTTAGTCTCCGGAAACAACATCAGACTTAGTCTCGGGAAGAGATTTCAGACTTCTTCTGAGGAAACAATCATCAATCATAATCGAGATTCAACTTTGAGAGTGCACATTCATCTTTAACTGCGAATCTTCTACAATGGTCAGGTACACGTTATAAATATTTTTCTATCAAAGGCTGAGGTTTCAATTTCCACATTGTAACCAAGATCCTAAATCATTTCTTTTATTTAATAAATAATATTTGTAATCTTAAGTCTTTATATATTTTTATTTTGGAATCTGGTTGGCTATCGTCATCCCTGTGATTGAGAAATCCTTTCCAAATCCTAAAACGAGGAACCTCTCTAATATCTTTTAAATTGAAGAGTGTGTTACCTCTCCCGAGACGTAACATCTTTATCAGTAATCTAATAAATAATTCACAAAAATAGCGTTTTTTGGGGCATAGTTAATAGAATGACCCTTTAAGGCTTACTATTTAATACGTCTTAAACAAAATTGTGTTTAATTTATAAATATAGTGTAAACATGATTATCGTTGTCAAGTAATAAAAGCAGGGCGGAAGCAATCCATTATCTAGTCGAGACTTATTCACTGCACCGTAGAAACTTCGTTTGATTAACGATACGCGCTGCTCGGAAAAGATCAACTTCAGACTTAGCCAGATAAAAAATATCACATTTGATAAGCCATAAGCAATTTTATGAGTTGAAAAATGGGAAAAGGAGGTAAAAAAATTATTTGTGAATGTTGTATGTCATGACTGTGCAGTATAAGTATATGAGAACATCACATGCACGTCACAACTACTTGCAACATATTTTTATCACGAAACATTTTCCCGATTACCTTTCTTGTCTTACACTAGATCTTCTTCCGAAAACTCAATTACCTTTCGAAGCAAGTAGTTGCTAAAGTAAAAAAGAAAGAAGAAGTAGATAACAAGAAGAAAAGAGTATGCAAAATGAGCTGTCAAGCACTCTTGGGAGATTCCGTCTGTGTATTATATATGACTGCACGACGGTCACGTTAACTACGTCTCGCGAAGAGAGCTTTGTAAACTCCTCACGCGTCTAGTATAGGTTAAGAGAGTAAGAAGGGATGAAGTAGAGACAGAAGTAGGAAATGGGTGCGGGATCGCAGAGATGAAGGACGCGCGTAGAAACATAGAGGGTGATCGTTGCGAAACGAGGGAGATAGAGATTGGGAGACGTGCGGCCGGGAGTTTGTGGCCAGGGTTATTAATGGGCCGAGCGTGACAACCCGCGAAATAACCTCCCTAACCTGGCTTCCTCGCCGACCTACCTCCTTCATACACCATAACGTTGTCGGTTGTCTCCTACGTAGGCGTTAACTGGGCCAAGACCCCTTCGTCCGTTAGTCTGGAAACTAGTAGGTTTTTGCACATGGCTACCCTTTTATGTTCGATCCATTTGCCCGCTTCTGGCAACTACAAATTTGGCGAGTCGTAATATGTGGTGATATGACACTATACGATAGAGTTGAGTACAATACGAGGAACTGTGAAATAAATGAACGAATTGCAGAGAAATTCTAAGGTCAATAGATATGAAACGATTGGCGGAAAAGAACAACGATCTCAATGGATGGAAATTGAAAGAAATTGTAAGAAAAAAGAAGAAATGAACTGATGGGACGAAGAGAAGTCAAAGAGGCATTATTTAAGATCGACAGCAATAATGACGGAAATAATAACGAAAAGGAAAGGATAACGGTATATGCGGATGTTAATCTTACTTTGATGAAAAAGGAAGGAATAACGGAAAATAAGAACAAACCTAATTCGTATGTTTTAATCATATTTTTGTTACTTTCTCTAATGAGAAATTAGTACGAAATTCTTTTTCTTTGCGATTCTAATTCAAAATAGAATGTAGACGAAATGTAAATAGACGAAATCTATTGCACATGTTCTGGAAGAGGATGAAAGGAAATAATTATGAATGGAGAAAAAATGCAAAATAATCAACAAATCACTAAAATTTTGCTTATCTGTATGAGAGGGCAGACGAATGAATGAAGCGAAATGCTACTGAAATGAATTCATGATGGACCCACTGATACTCTGTATTTGGAATAATGAGACGGGATGAAAGGCTAACAAATGGAATTTTCGAAGGAAGTGTGATAAAGTTTGATAAAGATTATTATCGTAAAGGAAAAGCGCATTGAATGAGCAAAGAATAAATAAAAAGGACATGGCTTTCGGCTAACTTCATGCGACACCTTAATCCTCTGCCGATCATATGAAATCCCCGCTTTATACCCAGTACCACGTGGCCACCTCACTGATATGAAATGCGCGTGCATTAAGAAGAGATTCAGGATCGTAACAATTTATAACTGAATAAGTGGTCTAAGTTCCCTTTCATCGAAAAATTTTGATGTTAATTAAATTTCACGTTTTAGCTACTCAAAATAATTTATCAGTAATAAAATATAATAATATGAGGAACATACATAATTGAAATTCTGACAAGTAATGGGAGTTTTCTGCAATGAAATTCAGCATGTGTAACTAAACCTAAAACGCAAAGTACGGCACTGGCAATCTCAAACTTGTTTGAATCGCACTTACACAGAAGAGTTCGTGTGAGTGAGCAGTGTAATTGGTTATTCCCTCTCCATAGACCTCTTTGAACGATTTTTGACGATATCTGTCATTCTCACCAGCAGAGGGTTATAGCTGTAGTGCATGTGTAGTGCACTAACCTTATTGGTCAATACATATGGCACGCGGATATAAAATGTCATTTCAGTTTTTAAAGACGAAATACGAGCGCTCAAGCGCGCGCTTAGTCTCGCATTAATAGAAACAAATGAGATGAGTTAGATCCTATTCTAAAAAGATCATACACTAAAAGTATCGAAATATCTCGAAATGCGTAAACTGATTCCTTATTGGTCAATACGGGCGACGTGCTAAATAAATTTTCCCGCGACGCGCGGGAAAATTTCAAAAAATAGGAATCATCTCCGCACGCTAGAGCGCGCGTTCGGGCTCGTAAATGAAATTTATCATTCCACCTGCTTTGTTAGACCACACTACCTCTCACCATCCCTCTCTCCTCCCTCTTCCATCCAGTATATACCCCTTCCCATTTTTCTGTCCCTTCCAACTTCTTCCAAAAATTAAGAAAATTCTGCATTTAATCTTTTAATCCGATGATTATTACTTTCCATAACGGTGGATGAAGATTGTAGTTTTAGCTTTATGTTCCTAGTTCAACACAGAGCGGAACAATTGCTAAATAATCGTCATTTTTCGTTCGAAAATAGAATGGAAGGAAATTACGACGAACAAATGAAGTGAACGACGAATTGAACCAGCAATTTGACGTACGAAGGTGGTCTGAAAAGTTTCCGACCTAACAATGATACGAGACATTTTTTCTTAATTTTTTTTTTTTCTACATAGTCTTCTTGTAACTCTACATACTTCTCCCAACGATGCTCCCATCTCTCTAACCCATCCAAATAGTACTCGGCGTTTTTCTCTGCAAAATAATTGTTCACGAAGGTGATTGCCTTCTCATTTGAAGAAAACTTCTGTCCTCTGAGGGCAGTTTTTAGATGAGGGAACAAAAAGAAGTCGCTTGGGGCTAGATCTGGTGAGTATGGCGGATGGTCAAGCAGTTCAAACCGTAATTCATGGATTTTTTCCATGGCGACCGCTGAGGTATGAGACGGCGCGTTGTCTTGGTGAAACAGGATTTTCTTTTTCTGCAAATGTGGTCGTTTTTTTGCAATTTCTGCCTTCAGCTTGTCAAGTAATGATGCGTAGTATGCACTTGTAATGGTTTTTCCTTTTTGAAGATAATCTATTAAGATAACTCCATGACTATCCCAAAAAACAGTCGCCATCACTTTCCCAGCCGAAAAAACAATTTTTGCTTTTTTTGGAGCTGGTTCCCCCTTTGCAGTTCACTGCTTTGACTGTATTTTTGTTTCGGGTGTATAATGGTGTATCCAAGTTTCACCTACAGTAATTAATCGGCGCCAAAATTCGGATTTATTGCGCCTTAACTGCACCAACAGAGCGTTGAAAATGATCATTCGAACACGTTTTTGGTCTAACGTGAGCAAACGCGGCACCCAGCGCGCGGACAGCTTTCTCATCCCTAAATCTTGATTTAATATGCGACAAACACGTTCTTTGGACATTTTCATAACCTCTGCTATCTCTCTCACCTTAATTCGGCGATCATCTAGCACCATTTGGTGAACTTTAGCGATGTTATCGTCAGTAGTTGCTGTTTTTGGACGTCCCGAACGTTCATCGTCTCCTAAGCTCTTACGGCCACGTTTAAATTCAGCTGCCCAAAATTTCACTGTGGTAAATGATGGAGCATTTTCCCCATACACAGTGTCCAACTCAACTTCGATTTGCGTAGGCGTATTGCCTTTCAAAAACAAATATTTAATGACAGCTCGATACTCAATTTTTTCCATTTTCACAAAAACACTCACATCGACTCACTCAAATGACTGTCAACTAAAAACTGCGCGTCCAAAGTGGCTGAAACTTTAGTGAGTAACTGTCAAAAGATGCACAACTAAATTCACTAGCTTTCATTGACGAGTACTGCCATCTTCATGTTGAGGTCGGAAACTTTTCAGACCACCCTCTTACAGTTTTGTTATTATTTGTTATAATAGAAAAAAAATCAACGGATAAAACGAAAAGTTATTGATATTAATGGATAAATGAACAAATTACACTTTATTCGGAATCAAATATGAAATTAAGAGGAAATAATCAGAATATACTGACGATATACCAGAACAACCAAAATTCTATAAGTTTTCTTTTATTCTTTTTTTATTTTTTATTTAATCTTTTAATTTTTCTACTCTTGGTTTCTTTAGTTAATATTAGGTTATAGGGCTCATGTTTCGTTTTTCAAAGAAAAACTTTCATTACTGAACTATATAGTTTTAATATGGTTTTTAAAATTTTTCCATCAGAGTGATTTATAACAAGAAATATTTTTCTAAATTCAATTTAGAATATAACAATTTTCAGGCAATTGAACGAACTGGACGGGGAATTTCTTTTACGAGATGAAATTTTTGTGTCCGCCTTCGTCTTCGGACGCCCTTTAATATAGTGAGATAATTTATAGGGTTGGGAGAATCAGGTCAAATAGAGTGAACAATAAATGAAAGTCTTATCTTTTCTTATAGAGGTATCATATAACAGATGGACAAAATTTCTTCGCCTCGAGATTACCCTTTTCGAGTAATAGAGATTTAATGCACGACGAAATAAATCTAAAGCAGATGGACCGGACGTAACGTTATTAAAATCTTTGTCTCGTTAAAGAAGCGACAATTTTTCAGTACCGGGAGCCGGATTTGCTAAAAGGAAGAACGGCGCAAGACAGTGGCGTAGATTCGAGACTAGGAAGTACTAACTAAGTGGAAGAGGAAGTTCGCACTCGAGGGGCTTACTTCCAGTTGAAGGCAGCAGAGATACTATCCGAGTAATGCACTTTGCGTCGGGCCACATTTAATTCATAATTGCATTTCTTGGCAGCATATCTGGGAAGTAATGTAAATTAATTACCTTAAAGAATGAAAACTCTTTTCATAAAACTTTAAGGATGAACAGGCGCAACTCTTGAATCATGTTAGCGTTTGTAAAAAAAAGTTCATAAATAGACTGACATACGGCGGTATCCCCAAGCCGCGTCCCCCTCGACATGGGGCCGTTAGCATTGGTTCGCCAATCTCTCACGTGGGGACCTACTGTTTACGGTGGGTTCCGAACCAGCAGAGCTTCGGTTACCGAAGTAATTATACATAAATGGCAATATTTTACAATAGTTACAATTTCGAAACGAATGTTGTTTTTCTCTCCATAGTTTAACATTAGAATTCTAGAAAAAGAGTTTTCAATTATGTAATTGTTATACATGACAATTGTATAAAGTATAACTCTTTTAGACATGTAAAGCATTGCATTAATTTTGTACACTTATAGAGATGTAAATTCACACTTTTCAGTGTAACCCTAGATTTCATTTTTAACAGTGTTTTGTAAGTAATACTTTTCGAAAAGGGCAAGAAATGCTTGAAATTGTCCCATACTGGAAAGCTGATACATGTGCACTTTGTGGCGCTTCCATTAAAACTGATGAATATGCGAGCTGCACAGGCGACAAAGTTATTACCTGGTGTGTTATACATTTGCAACTTGAAAAGGAGCGCATAATGCTAGAAGTAATCCGAATTTGCTTGACAAGTAGTTGTAGTGTGCGAGCCGAATGTTAAAGCAGTTTCATTTTGGTTTCGATACCTACTTGCCAAACTCCTCCAACAAGACTTCAACAGCAAAACAGGCGAGCAAGCTTCAACGTGCCAATCTATTTACATTTCACAGCCCATTATATCCCGTTTCGCTAACGTTGAAACTTTACCGCTGCGTCGAAAGAAGATGCGTCAGAGCACAATACCGTTCAACGAAAACCTGTTTAAGCTGACTACACCAAAATCTTGGTTCTTATTTTGTTGTTAATTTTAAATATAAAATTACTAGCAAGATTTTCATTCACGCTTTATATGAATAAAACCATCCAAACGCTCTCTATGCCAGTAAATGTCAGTAGAAGAAAACTGCATATCGATTTCATTGGTGCGTATAGAACCTCTATTGTGATAAACCGAATTCTATGAATATTTTAAGGGGAAACGTTGTGTAAAAGGGTATAAAAATCAGGCAATTTTCATTATACTTTTTTTAAAAAGAAATTTAATGTTTTAAACATTATTAGTATGAAGATCTTAAAAACCACAGTATTTTGAGTGCTAACATATTTTTTTTCTATTTAAAAAAAAAAGTAGTCATGATGAAATTAGCGTCGAAGTATAATTCATAATTAAATCTATAAACGGAAAAATATTTAAAACTCATAAAAAATTTTGAAAAAAAAAACGATTTTTCCATAAAAATGTAGAGCTTTATACAGGGTATCCCACCACCTATGAACGTGTCGGTACTAGGTGATA
>CAJFCO010018195.1:114725-139069 GCA_904066015.1 Synergus gifuensis
CCGTATCAAGAAATTAGTTATATCCTCAATTGTATGTCCCCAATCAGTGTATAATTTCCATGTCTGATAAGATGCGTAATAGTGAAACGAAAGAGTACAAAAGCACGAAAGCGGGGAGACCCATAGCTGGGTCCGATCAACTTATGGATTGAGTAATGTCCCTATTCAACGAACGATTTTCAATACAGTCTGTTCAACAAGAGCGTGTGGTCTGTATTTTTAAAACAATTTGAGATTTTTGAACGTTTTTTTTTTTATAATTAAAGTACGTTCAAAGGACAAATATGCGTTTATGATACCGCTTCAGTATCGCTCGAACCGTCCGAGAGAACGCACGCGAACGAAAATGAGTTCTGTTTACGCTAAACGTTTTGAAGCCGTCTTCTTGTGTTCCCAACCAAAAAGACCAAAAATCTCCGTCGAAGTTGCTGCTAAATACTTAAAAAAGTCACAGGTGTTCATTATGAAGTGGGTTGAGCGGTATAAAGTCAGTGGAACTGTCGACGATCTTCCTGAAAGAGGAAAAATGCGTGCAACAACCAGCAATGAGGATAAAGCGATCGTGCAGCTATTCCAGCGTACCCCCACTCACGGTTTACGAGATGCCAAGGCTATACTAGCCAAAAAGGGAGTACACATTAGTAACAACACCATACGACAGCGATTAGCCGAATCGAAGATGCAGTACCGTAGCACGAGGTAAAAACCCCTACTCTCAGAAACCCATATCGAAAAACGGAAGGCATGGGCTGCTGAAAATCTCGACCGGGACAGGTCGAACGTAATTTTTTCTGACGAAGCGTTGTTCTGGACATGGGTTCCAATTAAGTATGCCTGGTCTACGGCTGGCAGTAGATTTCTCCAGCGGACCATTAAACATCCAGTGAAAGTCCATGTTTGATGATGCTTCTCTGAGCGCGGTTTTGGATGTTTGGAGCTCTTCACCGAGAACCTCAACGCTGAGAAAATGTTGCAGATATACAAACGTGGTCTTCTAAGGTCTGCTAAAAAGATGTTTGGAGCCGATAATGCCCACTGGATTTTGTAAGAGGATAACGACCCAAAACATCGAAGCCGTCTATGCAGCGCTTGGAAAGAGGAAAATGACATCCGACATTGGACAGGCCATCACAGTCCCCAGATGCAAATCCAATCGAAAATGTCTGGAGTATCTTGAGGAAACTTGCCGGAAAACTGTATTTCGCGAGATCTCTTGGTAGGAAAGAGAAGGGATTCTTTCCAATCAGAGAAATGAATCCTGGTTCAATAGATGAAGATCATTAATAACGCGTAAATTGTTTTTAAATAAGTCGTGTATCGATGATAGTTTATTCAGGGAAAAATACAATGAGCGGAGAAGATCATGATGGTCAAACAAGGATAACAGAAGAACGGATTGGAATGTGTGTTACTCACTTAAGATACATATATGCTCAATTTTTATCAGGGATTTACTTTGATAGGGGTTTACCTAGTGATTTTTGCTTTTTGGTCTGTTTATTCTTATGTTAGTTGGACGACTTTGGAGCGTAACAAGTTTTTATTCATATCTCTGAATACCCTGTTGGATCTTGTGAATACCCTGATCTCTGAATACCCTGTGCTTTCACCACTAGAGATTTCGGACTTACTCGAACAACCGTGACTAAAGCTGACTAATACGAAAGTCAAGATTCCACAATGTTGACACGATTCTTCACATTTCTTTGTGGTTTTATAATACAATTTAAAAAATAATTTGTAATATTATGTTTTCGAATAAAAAAAAGACTGTTAATGAGAAGAATTATGTATCTATATCACAAAAACAAGTTACGTATTAAAAGGTGTTGATAGGAATCTTTTATAATAATATGCTTTTAACTTTTTTGGGTTATGACAACATTTTAAAATTTTGTTTTTTAAATTCTTCAATTATTTTACATTTGGTTTTTACAATTTTATCCACATTTGTTTCACATTCAATTAAGGGGTTAGTACCAAAGTTTTCACCATTTTTTTAAGAATTTTTTTTCCAAATTAAAATTTGTATTACAGATTCTAACTTTTCACACATGAATATAGATATAAAACACTATTACAAAATTTTTTCTTTTTTTAATGATAAATCTGGCTGGTATGGCTGCCGGAAGTTACCCATTTTAAAAACTGGTCGCCATGATATCTCAAGTTTGGAGGCTCGGAAACACAAAAATTAACGAGATTTATAATGATTAGACTTGTCGCTATCGCATGAACCAAAATAATTAAAATCCAAAAAAAATAAATACAAAATGGCCGACTTGAAGATTTTTCACATTTTTTTAAACCGTAAATTGTTAAAAAAAGGGTTAAATATTAATCAATAATTATAATTCTGGTTCATGCGATGAAAACATATGTGTAGAATAACATATCCAAATTTCAGCCCGATCGAGAAAAACGCGCTTAAAGTTTTTGTTCTAAAATACAGGGTGATCCATTTTAATCTATAAGTATCTTCTAAAATATTTTATTTACGAAAAAATTGTTTAGACAAAAGTTGACCAGGATCGAAAGGGTCATTTAACTGTACCATCAATTTTGACCTTGATTTCAATTTCAATTTCAATTTTCAAACACGCGTTCGAGATGCTTACGTTTTTTTGCGTTTTTCGACCTGTTCTCAATATTTATGACCAACCAACGATTTACCCAACAATTCTACATATATTTATTATAAGAATTTGCACTTTTTAGAAAATCGATGTTTTAAAAATTGCGTGTTGTATGTCATACCGGACGATCTTGTAAGATAGTACGGGGCAATTCTCTGGTCACAATCGCCTAAATGTGCCCCGCAACGGCTTGATCCGGGAATAAAAACAGCGAGGAATGACTGGCGTTCTGAGCATCTTGTTGTAGCTCCCTCGAGTGGACCCTCCAACCCGCAAAAACCAATAAACCCAATGAAGGTTGGTGATGACGATGATTGAAGACTGATGAAGGCGTCATGTCCTGAGTATATAAGCGTGTTGGCGCAATGAGCTTTCAGCCTGAGCGTCTGTAGGGCCCCACGGGTGTGAGTCACCTCTCCCGAAATAATCTAACTAACTAACTAACTAAAATACTGCGATATCCATAGATGTCTTCTTCCCTAAAGACAAAAAGAACATAACTAGAGCACGTGAACATCAAACATGGAAATGTGAATAACACCATCAGAGCAAGTGAGCACTCAAATATGGAGATGCTAATTCTGATTCATTCTTCCTATTTCAACAAAGGAAGAATCACTGTATAAACATCGTAGTTTCAGCAGACAGCAAGTTAGTAACAAGAAGATCATCGAAACTTTAACTCCAGACCAATCGCAATTGGTTCGTTAACAGCCAGTTAGTAATTATCATCGAGAATTAAAACTTCAACCATAAGTACCAGTGCTCTCTGTCTCAGGTATTCGAGATGCTTAGTAAATTCAGTAACCGCTGACTCAGCTGAACTTCAAGGAAATCTATCATCAGGACTTAGAATTCTGCTAAGCTTCCAAAGAGGGAGGACAGCTGAACGGAACGAGTAACTGAAATACTCAAATCTAAATCCTAAACTATAAAAAAACTGGTGAGTCCAGAAACTAAGATTTATTTTTCTGCCTCTTCTCTATTACTATTTTTCTTCATGAATCTCTTTTTTTAAAACGAGGACTAAAGCAGCATCGGTTCCAGTCAACGGATAAGATTAATCTTTTCATTTCCTTTTCCATTTAAATATTATCCAATGACTAAGCCCATTTGTAAATTCAAATTTCAATAAACAATCGATTATAATTGAATTTTTTATATAAATTACACAGCTACAAAAAAATTAAATTGTCAGCCCCAGAAACCAGAATAGGTTTATCCTACGTTTTTGAGATGGCTGAATCCGAATCTAGAATTAATTTGACCTTATTGATGGGCCAGGATCAAGATCAAGGGAAGGTCAAAATGAGAATAAACCATTGAATCGGCGTGAACCACGATTTTAAGACATTTTAAGGTAAATGGGGACGCTTTAGTAGTATATGTTTACCAAGAAATTGTTAGTGTTGGAAATGGTATTGAACTATCAATTCTTCGAGTTCCGCAATCATAGGTAGAGAAACAACAGATGCAAATGCAATTTGCACTATTTTTGAAAGAAGCGTAGAATCTTCGGTTTCACTTTTAAAACCGAAGATTTGAATGAGTTTGCGCTGCTTTTATGTTATCACTCAAAATAAGAGGTGCATACGTTTCTAAACAACGATTGCACAGTAATATTCAAAGATGCCTTCCTCTGTTTTGTATTGTAAATATGATGACCCAATCCTGATTTCTATAAGACTCTAATGGAAAACAGTGTTGGGTCGTTTAGTTTTAAATACAAAACAGAGGAAGGCATCGTTGAACATTATTATTGTACAATTCGGGTGGCTTCCCATGGATCCGGAATGCGTTGCGTTTTTACGTAAAACCATAAGAGTAAGAGAGATGCATTAATACTACCATCTCTCTCACTCTCATAGTTTTGCGCAAAAACGCTACACATTTCGCATCCATGAGGCGCCACCCTTATGGTGGTTTAAAAATGCATTGCAAAAATTTTTTTGACGCTAGAAAGTCTCAATCCCCCCAAATTGTATCGAAATTCGAAAAAAGAAATTTCCTATTTTTTTAAATTTTGATTTTAACACGTGCCTGTTTTGACTTGAAGATTTCCATTTAAATTGCATGGGGAAAAATCACTTTTTGGAGTTTTATCGAATAATTTTGCAGCGTGTAGGAAAATGATACGAGAAAGTTTAGAGGCTTATTGAGGACTATCCAACAAAGAATTTCATGTATCATTAGTGCCTTGAAAAATACTCTTAAAATGAAAAATGACAATTTTTCATAAAATCGACCTTTTGAGCACTTTATTCTCGTTTTTTTTTTAATAAAAATTATTTCTATTAGTCTAAATAAATATTCATCAACATTGGTTAATTAATGTTTAATTATTTAAACAAATTCCATTTGTTCAAATAATTTTTTTCGAAAATTATTTTTTTTATTAAATATTAAGACTATTTATTTAGTAGAACATTTATTAAAATTAGTTAATTAATTTTTAATTGTTTCAACGAATTCCATTTATTTAAACAATTTTTTTTCAAATTTCTTGTTTTTTACAAAAATTATTACTCTTGCTCTACTGAAATATTTATAAAAAGTGGTTAATTAATTTTTAATTATATAACGTCGATATCCTGCAGTTAAGGGTCAATGAAAGCTTACGGTGAGATAAGCGCTGGCTGGACGAAAGAGGCCTTCGAAGGGCTTTACTCAAGACAAAAGCAGTGTTGGTTACGGACAGAGGATCCTTTAGGATTCCTGAAATAGAACTGGAGGGAACGGAAGTAAAGTGGAAAAACCAACCAGATTGATGCTCAATGTGGAGGGACCAAGAGAAACGAAAAGGAGAGTTCTCGCATTCGTCTGCCATTCTGCCGTGCAAATCGTAAAAGACGTATCTGCAAGTTGACCAACTTTCCGCTGGAGATGAAAATTCGTTTTAGTATACCGCACTCATACTTTTTCTAATTTTTGAAAACGAAGTGTGCAGTTACACTTAAAAAAAATTCAGTTTTTTAATTATGGCAAAAAAGAACATTTTTTTTCTTTTTTCATACATGAATTTTCAGTTACGTCTTTTTGCAATTGCATGTCCTTAAATACGGAGGGCCGTAAGTGAAAAAATGCATTGTTTAGCAATAATTATTCGGGAAAATTGTATGTAAAACGTTCTTCTTGCACGAAATTATAATAAATTATTATTATTGTAGTGATATATAAGTTAAACGATTAAAAAGAAAATCAAGTCATTTTGGGATATTATAGTGTACATATTTCAACAGTATTTTAGGCAATTTCATGGACAGGATTTATCGTTATTATTATTTATTTACAGATAAATTACAATATTTATATATAATTATAATTATTGTAATTTTTTTATCAGTCATTTTTTATATATATTTTTTTTGTATTATTTTTTCTCAAGTTCTGGTCTTTTTAAAAATACAATAGAATTTTGCGTTCAAAATAAATTATTAATAAGATTGAAATTTTTAGAATTACAATTAAATTATTATTTATCTGAAAAGTGACCTTTCATTCTAATTATACGTTAATCTGTTTAAAGTGATTCGTAACTGTAATTTTTATGTATAGGTTTATAAGATTAAAGATAAAGTTTTTTCACTGGGATAACGTGTTTAATCAAATGGGAATAAACTTTTTATTAGAAAACCGTAGTATTTATTCTACTAGTCATGAAATAACATTTGTAGTTTATCTATGTAATGACAGCATTTTTATTTTACAAATTATACTTTTTCTTAGAAAGTGATTCTCATCTTGAAAACGCATCTGTCAGTAAATTGCATTCTGATAGATATATATCCAATATCTCAACAACATCCACTTTTAGATTAGGACACACGTTCTCCTTATTATGGTATGACATTGTGCACGACCTCTAAAAAGAAATATAATTTAAATATTTCACTAATTTTAATAAAAACAAATCAGATTTACTTTTCTGATTCCTAACCTATAAAAAAGGAAACTTATAAACCTCTAAATACGAAAAAATTTACCGAAATTCTTGGCGTTAAAATTCATTTAAATTTACACGAATTAATATTATTTGGCATTAAATATTATCAACACAATGTAAATTTGACGTAGTGCAAAGACGTAACTGCTACACGATATTTGACAGAGATGGACGTAACTGCAAGTCGAGCATGCGCAATTTAGATTTACAGATACGTCCTATTTCCATTTGCATGGACCGTCTCGAATGTAGAAACGGAAAGCTTTAATCTTATTATTAACAACTTTTCAGTTCGAATTTTCATTTTTCTCGTATATAAATAAGTCAAGGGAAGCGTCAGAAATATGCCGATGATTTTAACTCAATTTCGCTAAAAAATGTAGATACGTCTTTTCAGATTTGCACGGCAGCATTCCAAATTACTTTATGTAGCGCCATTGTTGGTGGCAGCTACGTCAAACTATTCCCTGGAGAATATGCTAGCATCGGCGCAGAGAGTTGTAGTACTGAGAATCGCCTCGGCCTACCGTACGGTGTCTACCCTTGTACATATGAGTTATAAATCATGAAATTCTGGTTTCGTTATGAATTTTTAATAAAGTAATATTTTGTATAAGACCTTGTTCATCTTTGGTTTATGAAAGCAAGTCTATGGCTGTTCTACGAATATAAATATATCTATCACATGAAGTTTTTTTGAACGAATATCTCGACGAATGCTTAACTTGCGAATTTATTCATCTATTCTGTTTTTTTATGACTTTGCCCCCAACACCCCTTGTCTTCGTATCACTATTTCTACTCGAATCCTACGGGTAACCCCAGTGTTTCGTATGCCGTTGGCGCGTGTCGAGCAACCGCATGGCGTATTCATGGAAAAGTTCGCGTTGAAAATATTCAGACGACCCACTTCCACCCTCCGTCATTTTCGATCACCCCACCATAGCGTCGACTGGCATACGCGACCTAAAACTTTCGCAGCTGCGAACATCTTATACCCATCCGTAACTCCCCAATACACGAACTACCATTAAACACAGACTTTACAGAGAAGTTGGAAACTTTAACAAGGGGCTCAAGTAGTCTCTCAGCGGCTCAGTCTGTCGATGCGGATACGCGTGGCCTCTCCATGGACATCCATGTTAGCTCAAGACACCATCTGCTGCATTATTTACAATAGATTAAGGGCGGTTTTACGATTCTATGAACCTCCAAACGTAAACCTTTAGAAATCTACTCCCGCATCTATCTTTTTCAATCCCTACCTTCCTATCCATGTCTATTCTTATCATTTGAATCTTTGTTTAATCACTTCAATCTCTTTCTATCTCTCTTGAAGAATACAACCATTTCAATATTTGGGTCATTGTCATAAAATTTAAGTTTTCGGATTGAAATAAATCGGAATTTCAAAATAAAAATTGTCATGAATTATTATTCAAACTAGCTGTGAATTCGATCTCGGGTGTTCCATTTAACTATATTTATATTTTTTTGTGCTCATTTCTTGAGCACTTTGCTTCCATATTATGATAATGTTGCAAATAAATTTGCTTCCTCGTAGAGGAAGCATTTAGAAATGAAAATTTTCAAATTTAAAAATAATCATAATTTTCTTAAAATTCAATAAAATTCAGTAATCATACAGGTCAATCGATTCGTCTCGACGCAAAGAATCTTTCTTTCCTTTACATAAGCTTTGAATTTTCATTATTTGAGAAGTTATAGTCGAAAAACCAATTTTACAAAAATTCAAAAAGTACTTAAAAATTTTAAAATTCAATATTTTGAAAAATCCTTTGGCATATTTTGAGATATTAGTGGTGCCAATATACCCTACAAATTTCATCAATTTATCTACAACTGTCTTTAAGTTAATAGGGCAAAAAAAATAGCGACACACACACACACACACACACACACACGGATAATTGATTACAATGTTGTATTAGACATTTATCACGTGAAGAAAGTTTAATTAAACAATTTTAAAAATATTGGAAAATGTATCGAAAACAAAGCTTCCTCTATGAGGAAGCAAAATGAAAGAGGAGTATTTTTAAGATACAAAAAAGATAGTTAGATCAAATAACACTGGACAACAAAATATGACCTATGTCGGGTTGGGACGAGATATATCATTTCCATGGTAGTTTTCTGTGCTGAATCGAAATCTGACCTCCGTTTTTTTCGTTGATCTCAAATTTTTTAGTTTTTTTGAGTTAAAAATTTTTTCGAAAAATCACAAATCGTGTGATAAAAGGGTGGAAAAATTTATTTAACGAAAAAAGATACATGCTTTCGATGCCATTTTTAACGCAGAATCCATTGGTGTTTTTGTTTTTTCGATATCTCATATAGCTTTTCAGATATTTTTAAAAAACCAAAAAAAAAAAAATGAATTTACAAAAATCCTTATATTTACACATAAGTGAATAAATTTTATTTTTTAGTCTCTCAGGTCTCATTCTCTTCAATTTTTGATGCAGAAAAATTTTTTAAAAAGTTTACAGTTCCAGCTGTGTCGGTTCGGAAGTTACATGACAGAGAACTTGTCACTTTCTATAGAGTTCCCAATTTGACGGTTTACTGGTACTCGAGACGAATCACTGTACTTTTTCTAATATCTCATTGCAGTAATGTCTTTAATATTGGCAATATTTATCATATTTACAGAGCTTTGTGTGGAAGAAAAGTGTTCATGACGCATGCGCGTCTCCCCTCCACTTCACTCCCCTCCATTATCACACTAGTCTTGTTCATATCGTCCTATTCGTTCTCCGCGCTATCTGATCTTCATTCGATTTTAGACCTCTGTGGAGTGAGAACATATGCTACCTTGTACCTGTTATAGAACTAGAATTATTTCTGCTTAATTAAAATATATTTGCGCTAAGCTTTTACTCAAGCCTCAGTTTGCAACGATTGCAAAATGCAGAACAGCTGCAAAAATCATCCCGATAGCTTTTGCTACGTTTGCGGTATTTTCATCCCACTAAAAATGAGACAAAAAATTTCTCCCACCATGCGAGAAGACTACGAAATATATTTTCAGACTAAACCCGATAATGGAGAAGAAAGTTGGATACCCAACAGCTGCTGTACAACTTGTGCGAATAAATTATGGTCGGTACAACGAGGAGACTTTGATAATCTTTTTAAATTTACTGTTCCTACTTTTTGGAGAGAACCTGAGAACCATATCGATGATTGTTATTTTTGTTTAACCGAAGTAAAAGGCTACTAAACACGTTGCAAAAACAGCATTATTTACCCTAATGTTCCTTCAGTGACAAAAGCTGCTTGTGACCGTGACAATTCTTTACCAGATAATTCTGCAAACCAAAAAGAAGAAGAAATCACTGCTGATGAAAATCAAATCGTAAAATGTAAATCGACCAGAAACTTACCAGAATTATTCGACCAGAAAGAATTGAATGATTTGATAAGGGATCTAAATTTATCGAAAAATCAGGCTGAAATCTTAGGCTCTAGGCTCAAAGAAAAAAATCTATTAAAAAAAGATGTAAAAATTACTTACCGAAATCGAGATAAAGATTTAAATATATTTTTTTCCAGTCAAGATACTCTCATCTATTGTACCGATGTAGATGGTCTTATTAAGAGCCTTTGTCATGAACACCAGCCAGAGAATTGGCGTTTATTCATTGATGCAAATAAACACAGTTTGAAAGTAGTTCTCTTGCATAATGGAAATGAATAACCATCAATACCCATTGCTTATGCCACCAATATGAAAGAGTGCTATTCTGTTATGCAATTGTTACTTGAAAAAATTAATTATAAATCATATGAGTGGTCTATCTGTGGCGATTTCAAAGTAATAGGTATTCTCCTCGGATTGAAATCTGGCTACACAAAATTTTGTTGCTTTCTATGCACTTCGGACAGCAGAGCACGAGATCAACATTATGATGTTAAAGTTTGGCCAGCCCGAAAGACGTTAGAACCAGGAAAAATGAACGTTGCTCAAAAACCATTGGTTGATCCTCAAAAAATATTATTACCACCATTACATGTAAAGCTCGGCATCGTAAAAAACTTTATCAAAGCAATGGATAAAAATGAGGAAGGTCATCGTTTCTTGAAAAGAAAATTCCCTAAACTTAGTGAAGCTAAAATCAAGGAAGGAGTTTTTCAAGGACCCCAAATCCGACAACTAATGTTGGATTGTGATTTTTATACAATCTTGACGGACGGTTTCATCAAGAAATCGCTGAAATCGAAAAGAGATACCAAGGTAACTGGAGTGTGAACGCTTTAGCAGACTACTGCTGGAGGCTCATGACTGATGAACCAAATGCTCATCACCGTCTAGCATGCAAAAGAAAAAGTTTCTAGAGAGTATAAGTAGCAGCTTATATATATATGATATATATGATATATATGATGTATATGATATATATGATATATATGATATATATATATATATATATATATATATATGTTATATATATATATATATTTATATATATATTTATATATATATTTTTATATATATCATATATATCATCATCATATATCTCGTCCCAACCCCACATATTTAAAAAATTTTTAAATTATGATTATTATTCTTATTGCAAATATTAAAGACATTACTGCAATGAGATATTAGGAAAAGTACAATGATTCGTCTCGAGTACTTATAAACCGTCAAATTGGGAACTCTATAGAAAGAGACAAGTTCTCTGTCATGTAACTTCTGAACCGTTACAGCTGGAACTGTAAACTTTAAAAAAATTTTTTTTGCATCAAAAGACGAAGATAATGAGACCTGAGAGACTAAAAAATAAAATTTATTCACTTAAATATAAGGATTTTTGTAAATTCATTTTTTTTCGTGTTTTTTTTTGGTTTTTTAAAAGTATCTCAAAAGCTATAGGAGATATCGAAAAAACATAAACACCAATGGATTCTGCGTTAAAAAACGCATCGAAGGCATGTATCGCTTTTCGTGAAAAATTTTTTTTCACCCTTTTATCACACGATTTGTGACTTTTCGAAAAAATGTTTAACTCAAAAAAACTCAAAAATTTGAGATCAACGAAAAAAACGGAAGTCAGATTTGGATTCAGCACAGAAGACTACCATGGAAACGATATATCTCGTCCCAACCCGACATAGGTCATATTTTGTTGTCCAGTGTAATAAGCGTCCAGGAATATTTTAATAGCACTTTTGAGGTTCGTTGGACACAAATTATATTTTATACAAAAATAACACACATAAATTTCCTGACAAATTTCGTATTTATATATGGGATGAATTTAAAATTTTCCATAATTATTAGGTGCTCAACTTTGCTTCCGCCGTTTTCCGATAGATGAATGAAGTGGTAAGTGCCGGTTGAAATAGGAAGGTCAAAAATTTTGTACAGCAAGCTTGGACATCTGTCAACATTGCGACAGCACCACATTAGTGAATTTGTGTTTTGCATCAGAAGTGTATTCTCGATCGAAGATGTCAGTTTTCGAGCCAAATTCTCGTGATTTGCGGGAAGAGTTGATTTTCTGCTTTCATTTGAAGAAAACTGCGACTGAGGCTCACTGAATGCTCCCAAGTGTTTACGGTGAGGCTGCTCTTAGTGAAAGAACGTGACAAGAGTGGTTTAAACGCTTTAAGAGTGGTGATTTTCATGTTGAGGAGCGGCATAGCGATGGAAGAAAGTGGTGTATTATGAGCTGTTGAAACTGAGTGAAACCATCACAGGGGACGGTATCGAACGCAATTTATGCGTTTGAGCCGTTCATTGAAAGAGAAACGGCCACAGTACCAAGAGAGACACGAGAAAGTTATCCTGCAACATGACAATGCTCGGCCACATATCGTAAAACTCGTCAAGGCATACTTGGAAACCCTAAAATGGGAAGTCTTACCCCACCCGCCGTACTCTCCAGACATTACTCCTTCCGACTAACATTTGTTCCGATCGATGGCACATGGCCTAGCTGAGCAGCATTTCCATTTTTATTAAGAAGTCAAAGAATGGATCGATTCGTGGATCGCTTCAAAAGACGTATCGTTTTTTCGAGATGGTATCCGACAATTGCCCGAAAGATGGCGAAAAGTAGTGACTAGTGACGAACAGTAATTTGAATCATAAATAAGTAATCACTTTTTAAGAATAAAGCCTCAAATTTTGGAAAAAATCGGAGGAAGCAAAGTTGCGCACCTAATATTATAAAATATATATGTATATATAATATAATATCCACTCTATTTTTAAAGAATATAATGACTGTTTTAATTATTTTTTCAGATTAACGCAATTAATTTAAAAAATTAAAGATTATAACTTAAAAAAGTAGAGGATTAAAAAAAAAAACAAAAATCGTCCTGTATGTTTCGAATTTTGACAATGAAGGGGTTTATCCTTATAGAAGTTGATATAAATATCATATATCGGTCACAGATATTAAAAAAGAGATTTAAAAAGTAATATTAGGTCAAATAGGTAGGTCAAACATTTCATACAGTATGCTTGGACATCTGTCAACATAACGATAGCACCACATTAGTGAATTTGTGTTTGCATCAGAATTGTATTCTCGATCGAAGATGTCAGTTTTCGAGACAAATTCTCGTCATTTGCGGGAAGTGTTGATTTTCTGCTTTCAATTGAAGAAAACTGCGGCTGAGGCTCATCCAATGCTCTCAAGTGCTTACGGTGACGCTGCCCTTAGTGAAGGAACATGTCAAGAGTGGTTTCAACGCTTTAAGAGTGGTGATTTTGATGTCGAGGAGCGACATGGCGGTGGAAGAAAGAAAATTTTCGAAGATACCGTACTGGAGGCACTGCTTGCTGAAGACTCGTGCCAAATTCAAGAAGAATTAGCCAAAACATTGGGAGTCACTCAACAAGAAATTTCGAAACGCCTCAAAGCTATGGGAATGATTCAGAAGCAAGGAAATAGGGTTCCTTATGAATTGAAGCCAAGACACGTTGAACGCCTTTTCTTTGCTTCTGAACAGCTACTTCAAAGATAAAATCGGAAGGGGTTTTTACATCGCCTTGTGACCGGCGACGAGAAATGGGTCCACTATGATAATTTCAAGTGCAGAAAATCATGGGGAATGCCCGGACATGCCTCTACCTCAACGGCCAGACCGAATATTCACGGTGCCAAGGTTATGCTTTGCATTTGGTGGAACCAGTTCGGTGTGGTGTATTATGAGGTGTTGAAACCGAGTGAAACCATCACAGGGGACCGGTATCGAATGCAATTGATGCGTTTGAGCCGTGCATTGAAGGAGAAACGGTCACAGTACCAAAAGAAACATGATAAAGTTACCCTGCAACATGATAATGCACGGCCACATGTCGCAAAACCCGTCAAGACATACTTGGAAACCCTAAAATGGGAAGTCTTACCCCACCCGCCGTACTCTCCAGACATTGCTTCTTCCGATTACCATTTGTTCCGATCGATGGTACATGGCCTAGCTGAGCAGCATTTCCACTCTTATGAAGAAGTCAAAAAATGGATCGATTCGTGGATCGCCTCAAAAGACGCATTGTTTTTTCGAGATGTTATCTGACAATTGCCCGAAAGATGGCAAAAAGTAGTGGCTAGTGACGGACATTACTTTGAATCATAAACAGGTAATTACTTTTTATGAAGAAAGCCTCAAATTTTCGAAAAAAACCATGGAAGCAAAGTTGTGCATCTAATAGTTTGATAAACAAGGGATTGATTGGGATAGAGCTCTTTTGAATGAGTGATATTGGTTTTTACAAAATAGTTCCAAAATCTTCGTTAGCTCAATGAATTAAGCGTTGGACAACGAAATTGATGCGCGCCGGTTTGCGTTCACATAGATGCGGATCTTTCAGTGTTATAGGTATTAGCTGTAAGATTAGAACAATATCTATGTACAAAATATTGTATTAAAATTTGTCATTTCGATGCTAATGCGCTAATTTGATTTGAGCTTTCATATGAATGTTTGCGCACGAGCGAAGCGAGATGTCGCTGGATAAAGTCTTTAGAGGAGTTGTTTTGTTGGGAGTCATCAAGGTTAGGAAAATGAATCCTCGAAAGATTTCTTTTCTTTGAGGGATGGTTCTAGAATGGTTGTTGGTCTAATATTCGACACAATTTTTGTTAATATTTTAAATATTTGATATACGCCTGTGCGTATAAACCAAACGACATTGCTAACTCGGAAACCAACTTAAATAAATTTTATGAAATAGTATAAGAATAGAAATAAAATTGTTTAAGGGAAAGGAAAAAATATTCGCTTCGAAATACTCAGACTTACGTCTGACTACGGCGCGGCGAAGACATTTTTCACTTACACCGTGAATGCAGTAGAACGGGGATGCGGGCAAGCGCGGCGATCGAAAAAATGTATCTCGCGCATCTCCTTTCAACCGGCTCTACCCTCACTCACGACCTCCCACTCAGCCTTTGGGTTGTAAAACGGCGCGCTCGGCTCAGAATCGGCAGATTGGTTGGGGCTGGTTGCCAGCCCACAACTAACTACCATGTCTAGGTGTATGAAACCGGAATCTCCCTATAGATGGTGCTTGCCATCAGTTTAGGGATCGTATGTCCGCTTCTGCTGGGCTATCTTCTCCCTCTAGGAGCAGAGAAAGATTTTTAGTAAACAACAACCCAAGTTCGACATACCAGTGAATGTACGACAAGTTTCAACATGTAGAGTTTTGTGCCTACAAATTACGATTTGCGGAAATCATTGGTTTTTTGTTACCACTTAAAGAAAACTGCTGCAGAATCGCATCGGATTCTTGTTGCCACATACGGTGACAATGCTCTGGGCAAAACACAGTGTTTTGAGTGGTTTAAAATATTTGAAAGTAGTAATTTTGATGTGACGAACGAAGATCGTGGAAAACCACTGAAAAAGTTCAAAGACGATGAAAGGTGATGAAAAGTGGATCTATTTTGAGAATTCTTAGCGTCGTAAATCGTGGGTGATTCCAGGCGAACCATCGACATCCAGTGCAAGACCCAATCGCTTTGGAAAGAAGACAATGCTGTGAGTTTGGTGGGATCAGAAAGATGTTATCTACTATGAGCTGTTAAAACCTGGTGAAACTGTCAACACGAATCGCTACGAACAGCAAATGATCGATTTGAATCGAGCATTGCAAGAAAAACGAACGGAATATCGAAGAAGACAACACAAAGTGATTTTTCTTCACGATAATGCACCATCACATACAGCGAAACGGGTCAAGGAAACGATCCAGGCTTTCAGTTGAGAGCTACTGGCTCATGCCGCTTATTCTCCAGACTTGGCTACGTCGGATTACCATCTGTCCGAGAATGGCTGGATAACTAGTTCGCTTCAAAAGACGAAGACTTTTATTGGCGGGGCATTCATCACCTACCGAAGAGGTGGCAAAAATGTGTAGAAAGCGAGGGAAATTACTTTGAATAAAGTACTTTTGACCATTTTCATATACCAGACGTGTAATTTTTGCAAAAAAATTCCGGTTTTATACTTCTAGACCTGGTAAACCTTGACGGTTTTCACTCTAGATTCTAGCTCTAAACACCCTGGACCGGCTGACGATCTCTGAGTGTATCGTCTACGATCAGGACTAGTTGGCAGTCCCCGACACGCTAGACCAAGGACGGTACCTGCTCCTAGTTTCCCGCTCTTAACACATACGACGGAATAACATCTGTAATCTCGTGGATAGTTTACTTTCGACGACTCCAGCTTCAGCTGTTTCATCCACGACCGGCTATTCATCGTAGATCCCACGTACTCTGTAACGAACACCTCACGCGTTATATGAACAATCACCAAAAATATCTCTATGGTCAACGCATGTACTACAACAAGGTAAATAAACCCATCAAAAATCATCTACACTGACTACATTTAAAAAACCCGTCCAAAATATCCCACTCTCCAAGAGGGGTTGGCATACCGACCATCTCTGTTCCTTTTTCTCCTCATTGAGACGAGCGGCATACCGAATCGCTCTCATTGAACGTTTCCACAATCAAAAACTAATTCCTCACCTATTAACATCATCCCTCACTCTTACCATGTTACGTTCTCCACTTACACAAACCAACACATAATCAACTAAGAGATTTTATTAGACTATCTACCGTGAGAGTAAAATTCAAGAGTTCACTCACCATGGTTAAAGAGAAGCAGACGTATTCATTTAGTTTTTTAGTTTTGATTTACAGAACATAGCACAGGCGTCGATTACAGAGCGTAGTTTAAGTGTCGATTACAGCGGAAGTAAGCGTATAGAGCTAGACTTAGAGGAAAAACCTTCTAGATCTAGCTAGTTAAGGTTTAGCAATCAGTCTCCAACAAATCTGAAGATTTCGTGTCGAGCGCGCTCTTTTAAAGTCGAAGGGCTGCGTGGGTGGTTGTGTGTGAGGGCAGAGCCGGATTTAGGGAGATGCGTGAGATACATTTTCTCGATCGTCGAGTTTGTCTGCATCCTCGCTCTGCTGCACTCGCGGTGTAAGTGAAAAGTGTCTTCGCCGCGCCGTGTTGTACTAAGGCATATATCAAGGTATTTCGAGGCGAAGATTGATTTTTTTTCCCCTAAACGATTTTAATACTATTGCTATTTTGAAATCTATTTAAGTGGCTTTTCGAGTTAGCAATGTCGTTTAGTTTATGCGCACGGGAATATATCAATATTAATTGTAAAGTCAAATAAGCGATTGACATACGTATATAAAAATGACACAATGTGAAATTGAACATACTATTCTGTTATCAATCTAAGTCTAAAAGCTCACACTCGTTCAATTTGATCGTAAGTAATATAATTCACAAGTCATTAATCAAATAAATAAAATCATTCACAAATTACAAACACGAGAGCGAATAAGAACACTAAAATTAATGAATTTCAACGAGATAAGACGCCATCAGGCGATAGCATAGATGGCCAAAATATCATACAACAGACAGGTTTTAATTATGATTAATATACAAAATAAGAATGCTGATGATCGTCTTAGAATTCGACTTTACATTACCCCTTTCAAGGAATTTGTAGAAATTCGATGGCGATAAGAATTCAGAGAGCCAAGAGGAGAAGTTAAAACATTTTTCCATGTAGAAAGCCATGCACTTGTTGAAGAAATTTCCTTAGCTTTAATTTCCTATCTTATCATCGACCTCTGGAATCTAGGAAACCCTCAGAAGGATATCAAACTTCTATTATGAAAAGAATAAAAAAAACGAAAAAACCACGCAGGAGACATAATTATAATGCGTTACACTTGGAAAAGCCTCTTTGAGGAGCTCGTCGTGTGTCGGTTCCTTTAGATTTGACAATCCTTTTCGCTGTAGTACTTGATGAAGAATAATAATTCCTTCATTCCTGCGATCCGCTTTCTCGGATAAAAATATCCTTCTTGCTTTGGGAACTTAGAGCCCGAACTCAGTTCGGAGTGGGCGCCTTTGTTCTCCGCGACCTTCTTAAGGCCGATTTATCCCCCGCTTCACTTATATAAATAAAGCGACAGAAATAATCACTATATTTTTTAATGTTTATCTTAATATAATTTTATTAATGCATAAAGTTAATGTAAAATATTACTGGTAAAAATATTTATTTTTCTGTAGAAAATTGTTAGAACTTTTGAAATTTAATAAATAAATTCCAGTTTAATGAGAGACATCATTTTTTATCATATGGAAGGATTGCGAAAAGGTAAAGAAACTCGACAGTAATTTTGAACGACTCAAAGGGCAAATTGTGGACCTTTCATGAATTTCGAAGTGAAGCAATTATCACGGTCGAGTACAACATTGTTTGGCATATTTCATACAATTAACGACATCGGTAAAGTGCTCTAGTTTAAACTTGTCGACTAGTGTGCGTCGCATTCGCATTTGTCAGTCACGGTTTCCTCGTTGTCCTTTCATGCGCTTCCAATTTGCCATATGGCGTTCTCACGTTTGTCACCAACGAATCGGAATTGGATTGAGTTTACTGCGGTATTCAACAGACACGTTCGAGCATTAAAATAGTGACAACTACAAGTTGATTCCGTGAATAATATCCAAATTAGAAGGAAAATATAATTACCAAAAAACAAATGGATATAACCACATTAAAATTAGCAACTGATAGAGAAAAGGACAAACATGTTAAGTACATTTTTATTTGTGATTTAAAGACAGTTTGGAAAAAAAAGTATTTAAAAATGGTCAATTGGTTAAGCAATTTATGCAAATTTTTTATTAATACTGTTCTAGACGAATGTATTATAATAAATATCGAAGAAACTGCTTTTATCCTTTGTGTACTCGAAAATTTGCTATTGTAATAACGTTCGCTATTGCAAAACATTATAAGTATTTATAATACTTATCAGAAGATAGATGAGGCTTCAGATGTTCATTTCTATAATAGCAATTGAGAAACCTGTCTTCAGCAGGAGCACACAACTCGCCTTGGGAAGAACTAACTGAATGTTCGATTATTCATCCAAGTTCTTTCGTTCAACCTTAGTCTTTTTCTACGGCGTACCAAAAGTAAGGAAAAGGTATAATAGGAAGTGGTCTGATTGAATAATCAAACAAAATAAATTACCGCGCAAGCAAAAGAGTGGAAATTTATATTAGTTTCGAGAATAATTAGAGTCTTTTTTGGCTCAGCTTTGAAGCTTTTTATATAAATATTTTTATTATTCGAAAAATTCTTTATATTTATACTTAATATTTAGGCCAAAAATGGTACATTGTGATTGAAATAGTGAAAAAGGAACTTTACACGAATGCAAAGTTTCTGTTCCCACATGTTTCGTATATTATTTTTTTGTAAAAAGTGCACAGTAACCTTCACACAAAATATTTAAACCTTTTTTTCATAATCTTTAAATGATTTATATTCTTTATATTAATTTCAGATTGTAGTGAATAGAATCCTCGATCTTTGGCTTTCATTGATAATTTTTTTCGAAGCTGCCGTAAAACTAGAAAATCTTCCTTTTGCTAAAAATGTGCTTGATGTTTAGAATTTTACATCACTGTAAAAAACGCTTTAAGCGAGGATACTGTTTCATTGCCGAATACCTAAATGTGTTTCCGGCAATAAAAGCTGACATCGAGTTGATGAATATGGAGTGGTAACATTTACTCATAGCTTTTTCTAATGACGGTTATATAATAAGAAAATGGAAACTATTGACTCCTGATACGTGGTAGAAAAAATTATAAACGAATCTGGCGATACACTGTTTTATAAATAAATTCAAAATGAATCTTTTTGCATGAATTTTTTTGAATAATTGAAGGAGTTTCGTACCATTTAAAACGTGGACGGAGACAGTAGTCGCAGCAACTTCCGCCAGGGCGCAGCTATAGTTTCCGCTGTCTTTTTTGTTGGCGTTAGCGATGTACAGTCTCGAAACCGCCCCCTCGCCGCCCATGTCGGTTTTCACGCTGTAACAGAAAACGTATGTGGCACGTTAGTAAATCATAGTCTGCGTTGGACAAGTGAAAGTTACACTCACCGCAAATCGAGATATATTATGTAAAGTTGCATGAGTTAGAAAAGGATGATATTGGAAAAGTTTAGAATGCTCTAAATATCAGTGATGGGAAGACTATAGATAAAAGTAACTAGTTACTAGTAACTTTAAAAGTAACTAGTTACTTTTTTTTGTTAAAGATTATGGTAACGAAGTTACTTTTGTTAATAGGTGACGAAGTGGTAACTAGTTTGGTATGCTTTATCGGTAACGGTAATGATAATCATCATCGTTATTTTTCTCGTTACTTTTGAAATATAGTGCAGAATTTCTTTATTACGATAAAACCGTTGATCTTGACGAAGGAGAGCAAAGCCTGAAAACAGAAAATGTATCCAACAATGATAAAACGAACAATTTCTTCATGTTTAAACTAAAGAAAAAAGAATAACTCGAAAATGGGCGTTGAAGAGCTACGAGCATTCATTGAATCATGTGATGAAAAAGTTTCAATGCTGAACAGTTTTCCAACGCTAAAAAAATTGTTCATCAAATGCAATACCACTATGCCAAGCAGCGAATCGTGCGAAAGATTGTTCAGTACAGCAGGAATCATACTGAACTCGAGAAAAGGGGAAGATTGAACGACGAAACTTTTGAACAATTAGTAATGTTAAAAATAAACAAAGAATATAGATAGAAATAAGCTTTGATTATTATTTTCCTTACTATATATTTCTATAATAATATTTCTAAAATATAAAAGTAACGAAAAAAGTTACGGCAGTTACTTTTTTTGAAAAAGTAACTAAGTAATAGTTACAATTTAAAATAGTAAGGGTAACGGTAACTAGTTCCTTTTAAAAAGTAACTTACCCATCACTGCTAAATATAGCCACCGTTCTGTCCGTGACGTAATCATCAATAAACTTGTGTACAATAATTAATTTGTATGTATCATGGTTTACAGATGCTGATAAATAACAATTAAATTAAAGAGAAAACAAAATAAATATTATAATAATGTAGATAATCTAAACTAAAAACTCTAAAAAATCCATATTTTTAATACGGACATTGATTATAAATTTAATATCTGTAATATAGTCTCTCATGAAATTGACTGGAATTCGCTATTTGCGTAATATTTTTCTTTGGCAGGGTCAAAATATTGAAAGCACAAAAGCTACTTTTTGATTCATTTTTTGTATTTAAATATCACTATACTGACTAGGATGAATTAGTCTTTTTTTTAATATTTACACTATTAGAAAAAATTGCATTTAGTATTTTTTAAAATAAATCATCGGTTATTTGGCGACAATTTCTCGTAAAACTCAAAATTTCGATGATTCGCCTCGAGAAATGGGGATATCGACTTTTTTTTCATACCCCATTTGTCGAAATATGTACCGTATAATCTGGAGCGATTATGACTAATTAGGGAAGGGAAATAGGGAAATTATCCAGTGGGAGGCAAAAGACACAAGTAAAACAATTAACTAAATATATTTCACTTACATTAGGTAGGCAAAGCCGGCAAACAAACTATATTCCAAGAAACGGTAAACGGCCTGCAAGGCTCAAGCACTATTTAGAGTATTATACTAGAGAGAGAGAGAGTACTCTTGACTGACTGCTCGTTCAGCTGTCTCTAAGATAATTGCGCGGGGTAGCCGACCGACGACTCGCAGCACCGCTGCTCGTCGGCGTGCCCCCGCCCCCTCGTCTACACGTAGGCAAACCAGGTAACAGCCATGTTACAACCGAAAATATCCGAATTTACATTTTTTAATTTTAAGGCTAGGTATGTCAGGCCGCGTTATACACTCAACAAATGGTTCTATCCCTCGAGCGATTGTCAAATGCACATCGAGAAATGGTTCTTTCGACTCACTTCACTTTTTGTAATCATTTTTCCTTCCTCATAGAGGAAGCTTTGCAGTGGTGAAAAAAATCCACCTTTTAAGAACATATTTTTTTTGGATAAAATTCAAATGGCATATATCTAGTATGATGTCCTGAACAATTGTCCGGATGAATGTATGTGTGTGTGCCACGCTTTTTTGTTACCACCATATCTCAAGAACGTGTATATAAAAATTGATGAAATTTTGCAGTTATTCCAGCCTATAAAACCTTGATTCTATCAGAAGGGTTTAACAAAATATTTAATTTTAGAATTTTTATGGACTTTCATAATTTTAATAAAATTGATTTTTCTACTATAAATTCATACACGCCCATGCGCATAAACTCATACGACATTGCTATCTCTGAAACAAACTTAAATAAATTTTAGGGTAGAGAATAAGAATACGAATAACAAAATAGCTTAGGGGAAAAGGAAAGACTCTCCCTCGAAATACTCAAACTTACGTCTGACTACGGCGCGGCGAAGACACTTTCCACTTACGCTGCGAGTGTAGCGTGGCGGGGACACAAGCAAGTACGGAGACCGAGAAAATGCATCTTACGCATCTCCCTCTAAACAGCTTTCCTCACTACGTGAGTCCGCAAGGCCCGCTGGATATGAAAGGGCGCCCTTCGAACAAGCTGACATAGCTGGAATACCTCTAGGCTTCAGCACCTAGCTTAAATGGCATACCTCTAGCCTCTAGGCGCACCAACCAAGCTGGCATACCTCTTGTCAACCTACGATATTCGCTCTCGCTCGCACTACCTCCAACGACTCAAGCTTCAGCTCTCTTATCCACGACCGTCAATCCGTCGCGACGCGTCGTGGATCCTACGTACCATGTAGCGAACGCTTAACGTTACACAACCACCACCTAACGCATCTCGATATCAACGCATGTACTAAACTAAAGAGATTAGATTAATAAAGCAACCAAAAAAACATATACAGCCACCATCCCCCTTAAAAATATCCTTCTCCACAAAGGAACTTTTTATTAAACTTCTTAAATAATCAAAATTCACTTCTGATGTAAGGAAAATAAATGTTCCTTGCGTCGAGACGAGTCGATTGACCTATGTGATTAATGCATTTCATTAAAAAATAAGAAAGTTATGATTAACTGTAATTTTCAAAAATTATTTTTCGACTATAAGTTCTATAAGAAGAGGGGGGGGGTGGTTGAAAAAAGAGGAAATGGTAGAAAGAGGAGGAAGAATTTTGAACAATATCAAAAAATCAAGGTACAAGCGTCCTGTAAGGACGTGAACAACGTGGTTACCAGAAACTACACGGGAAAACCGATGACTACCAGCGATTTAAATTGTGTGAGATCTTTATCAGAAGATTCAACCTATACAAAGACTTCGCTCTCTGGTGAGACATTTTTTTTTAAATTTTCTGTACATTCTTAGAAGTTCTTTCATTCTATCATAAATTTGAAAATATTCTATCAGGAATTTGAAAATGTTTTAAACTAGAGAATTTAATAATTTTTAAAAGATTTTAAGGGATTTAAAAGAATTCAGAAAAGTTTCAAGATTTTCAAGTAATTTACAAATTTTGCTAAATATTTGAAGGGATTTTAAATGATATAAAATAATTGTAAAGGATTTGCAAACGATTTTCAATGTTTATGAGGATTGTGAAGAAATTGCACAAGATTTTATAAATATGAAGACATTTTTTTCAAATTTTTTGATTTTTCAGTGATTTAAAAATATCAAGTATTTCATGAAATTTGAAATAATTTTTAAAAGATTATAGAAATCTTCGAAATCTCTAAACCATATTTAATCAATTTTTATTTTTAATTTTTTGCTTACAGGCTCAATAAAATCTCGCATAAACCCTGGCATCGGTGGATTATTGAAAATCTGCTTCTCTGACCCCCTAAAGTGAGGCCACTTTCAATACACGGAGATTGGTCTCCTTATACTACTTCGTGGCCTGAACATAATCATGTACAGTGTTCGTCATGTATGCCTTAACATTTGTCACTAGATTTTTCGTGGTTTCATGAAACTTTCAATGTTTCAATGAAACGTTTCATGGACTCACATCCATAGCTCTTCGTGAAGCTTACGCCTTACAGGACGCTTGTACCTATATGTTTTTTTTTAATTTAATTAAATAATATATTTCTTACATATAATTAATATTTTTATATTGTTCTACACTTATAATTTATATTTTTATATATATTTTCAAAATGATAACAATTGAAATTCCTAGAAACCTTTTGAAATTCCATGACAAAATTTAAAATCTCTTAAAATTCCCAGAGAAATTCTTTAAAATTTGCGGTAACATTTAAAACATTATGAATATTATATATATTGTTACGTGATCGTAACTAATTAATATTCCTACGCTTTAATTCGTCA
>CAJFCO010018198.1:0-13284 GCA_904066015.1 Synergus gifuensis
CAAATGTATCCATCCATATCCATGCCAATCGATTTCTATCTCTTTTCTAATCTACAATAATCTCTTTCCTTTTGAGTCTTAATATTTCTATCTTTTTGTATCCTTCGTCTATCTTCGCCAATAATTTCCTATCCTCCATCTATCCACGTCAATCTTTCTTTATTCTCTGCCTATCCACACTAATCCTTTTCTATCCCTTTCGCAATTTATAGCAGCGCCTATCTTTTTCAATCCCTACTTTACTATCCATGTCTATCCCTGGTCTAATCATTTGAATCCTTACCTATCTCTTTTACACGCTTATCCTTTTCAATCTCTACTAATCTATCCATATCTATCGTTGTATAATCATTTCAATCTTTTTCTATCTCTCTTTAAGTATACTACCAACTCGATCTATTTCAATCTTTACCAATATCCATCTCTATCCTTGTATAGTCTTTTCCATCCTTTCCTATCTCTCTTGAAGTATATCACCAAGCCTATTCTTTTCAATCACTACATTTCTATTCAAGTCTATCCTTAATATAATCACCTGAATCTTTTTCTATCCTTTTTTTGTAGCATACTATCAAGTCTATTTATTTCAATATTTATCTTTTATATATATCTATCTTTGTATAGTCATTTCAATCATTTCCTATCTCTCTTGAAAAGTATTACCAAGCTTATCCTTTTCAATCACTAGATTTCTATCAATATGTATCCTAATCGAGTTATCTCAATTCTTTTCTATCCTTTTTAAAATCTACTAGGAGGTCTATTCTTTTCAATCTTTACCTTTATATCCACATCTATCCACCTATAATAATTTCAATCCCTCACTATCTTTCTTGAAGTACACTATCAAGTCTACCCATTTCAATCTTTACCATTCAATCCATTTCTATCCTTGTCTATTCTTTTCAATCCTTTCCTATCTCTCTTGAAGAGTATTACCAAGTCTATCCTTTTCAATCTTTACATTTCTATCCGTATCTATCCTTAATATAATCATCTCAATCCTTTTCAATTCTTTTTACAATCTACTAGGAAGTCTATCCTTTTTAATCCATACCTTTATATCCACATCTATCCACGTATAATAATTTCAATCCTTCTATATTTCTCTTGAAGTATACTATAAAGTCTATTCATTTCAATATAGATTAGTGATTATACTGACAAAGAGATTGAAAGGGATAGAGATTGATAGAAGAGAAATAAATGAGATTTAAGATATAAGTTATTGATTTAACAAAGAGATTGAAAAAGATAGAGATAATTAAAAAAGGGATAGATTAGGATAGAGCTTTTTTTGGATGTGTGATACTTGGAAGGGATGGAAAATTTCTATCCTTTTCTATCCAAAAATGTTTATCCTTTTCTATCCTTTTACTTCCAACAGAGAAGATTAAAAGAGATAAAGAAGTGGGGATTGAACGGGATAGGTGTTGATGTGGATTGAGTTGGAGATAGAAAGATATGGACGGAGATAGACAAGGGTTAAAAAGGGATATAAAAGTGGAGATTCAAAGAAATAAGCGTGGATGTGGATTGATATGGGGATAGAAAGAGATAGACAGGGATAGGCGAGAGATAGAAGGAGATAGAAAGGAATAGGATTTCTATCTCTTTACTTCCAGCAGGGATGGATGAATTTGGATAGAAAAGAGTCGAATGGAAACAGAGAAGAAGACATTCAAAAGGTCCCATGGACCCGTAATCCATTGAATCGTAATGAGAGTGAAATGTGATTTTATATTTTACTTCGTTTTTAAGCGTTATATTATATATTCTACGAAAAATACTTCTTTTATATTCGTACAGTATTATAGTCGCCTTTGTTTACTTTGCCGCGCTCGGGACCGTAGGGAAGTAATTTTCCTGGAAATGATGTTTCCCCCACTCTCGAGCCTGACCGGTGCAAGATGCGTTTTGTTTGGCTCTCTATATCAAACGCATTGTTGTCGAAAACCTGATTGATTTAGAAACTGCGCGAATTGTGTGAATGTATCGAATATGAAAACAATCTTCAGACTATTCTCGTTTTCAAAAAGATTATTAAGACTGAGAATACGAATTTTAGAAAATTTATTGAAATTTTAGAAATATTAAAGGATTTCACGGTATTTCAAAGAATATTATGAAATTTATTCTGATTTTCAGTTTTAAGAGATTTTACCAGTTATTGGGGTTTTATAGAATCTAAAGAAATTTAAAGAATCTAAAAATTTAATGAAGAGTTTTCGTTGGATTTTCAGGTAATTGAAAGTATTTAACGAGATTTCATGGGATTTAAATAATTTTAAAGGATTTAACGATATTTTGTGTAATTTTAAGTAATTTTAGAAACTTTAAAGCTGTTTCTAGGATTTTCACGAAGTTTCATTGGATTTTCTGATATTTTAAGAGATATTAAATAGTTTTAGGGACTTTTAAGAGATTCAAGGGATTTTACGAAATTTCATTGGATTTTTAGCAATTTTAAAAGAGATCATAGGATTTTAAGAAATCTTGAAAGATTTAACGACAGATACATATGTTTTGGAATTTTAAGTGATTTCAAAAACTTTTAAGGGGGGGTGCGGGTATAATGGCTAAAAAAGCGCTTTTTTCACAAATTTTTTTTTAGAGATATGGTAAAAGTAAATTTATTTAAACGTTTACAATATTATAGAGTAACTTTAGAAGAACATTTTCCAAAATTTTGGTTCAAAAAGAGTGAGAAATAAGCTGGTTATATAATATTTTCTCAGTGTAGAATTATCTGAAAAAAATCCAATAAATTTCGTTAAAACATATTTTTTTCCTCACCCCAACGTTTTTTTTTTAGTTGTTGACACTCGTTGAAAGTCAAGTTTGCGATTTTTCATGAATCTTCGCCACTTTAAGGGTGGAAAGAAAACCGTTAGGGGGAGGCTTTTTACATTTAGAAACTGTGTATAAAATTTGAAAAGGATCGGTGCATTAGTTTTTGAGTTAGGAATCACACGGACTTTGAAAAAGTGGATTCGAGTAAAGCGCGTTTAAATTTTTTAACACAGTAAAAATTACGAAAAAAAAAGTTAAGAAACAAATTTTTTTTCATAGCTCTATAATTTCGACAGTTTCACTCCGATTTACTCGAAATTTTGATACAACATTTCTGAAATGTTGTACGACAAGAAAATGTAAAAATTAAAAAATCGATTTTTTGAAAGTACAAAAACCGCACTCACCCCTTAAGGTATTTGAAGGAATTTCACAAAATTTCATTTGATTTTTAGATATTTTAAGGGTTTTAATGGGATTTAATTGGACTTTGAGTAATTTTAAGGAATTTAAAAGAATTTTACAAATTTATTAAGATTCCCAAATTTAGAGTAGTAATTACAAATTCTTTTATTTCAAAAATTAAAATCTCTGAATTATTTTGCATACTTTTGAAATTCTTAATTTTTCCAATCCCACATTTTTTTGAGAAAAATTATGAGATTTTAAAGGATTATAAAATAATTTTAAGGAATTTGATGTGACGTCACGTCACTTATTATAATAAATTATTAACATTGTATTCATCTTAAGAAATAAGAATCTGCACATCCGATTATTGATCCGATACCTTGTCAGAGGGTCAAAGAACTCAAAGGTTGAACCATCAGCTCACCCCATAAGCAATCAACAAATTGAAATCATTGTCTAACCCTTCAGGTTGTTTCCAAACTTATCTCCAAACTTTTGTTAATAAACAAGCTTCGATCTGTTTTTCACGTAACAAGAGATTACACGTGTTCTTCGCCATTGATCACCGACGCTAAAAACCAAGTGCGTCACCATGGACCCTAAGGTGTTCAAACCTTTTATGACCTTCGCCCCCTCAAAAAAAGTCCTATAAGAAGGAAGGTATCCGCGGCTTTAGTCAGTCTTCGTCGTGGCTATCAACTCGTCGGTCATAGTCTTCGTCGAGAGTGTCAACCCGTGGTCCACGAGATCTTCACCTAGTAATCTCCGACCTTCAACGAGATTCTGCAACCAGAACGAATCTCTGTCCGTAGATAGTTTGACGCGACTCCGGTCCTACGTCCTAAATCTGTAGGCCCGTCAACCAATCTGTTTCAAGTTCACGAGAATCCACATTATTAATCCAGTGTGCCAGTACGAGCACCCAATCCGACGGCTACGTCCTTATCCAGTAGGCCCGTCAACCAGTTCCAGTGTGCCAGTGAGAGCACCCAATCCGACGGCTACGTCCTTATCCAGTAGGCCAGTCAACCAGTTCCAGTGTGCCAGTACGAGCACCCAATCCGACGGCTACGTCCTTATCCAGTAGGTCTGTCAACCCGTTCCAGTAAACCAGCGCAAGAACCAACCAGACGAGGTCCAACCCATTCGATCACCTAGATTCTTCGGCAATTACTGAAGGCTCCAGCCACAAGGCTAGACGGTAAGCCCCATTGTCCATATTCATAACTAACCCCCTCTATACATTTCTAATTATTTCCCCCTTTACATGCTGCTCTAGACGGATTCCTGACGAAGCTCTTCTTTACATATGAAATCACACTGATTATTGTAAACCTCCCCCTTTGTAATCGTTTATTAAATAAATATTTATTGTAACGAATCACCAACTACCACTCTGTTCAGTTATCCTCGTCCCCGACTCTAGTGGCATTGCGTGATAATTCTATTATCACGCTTTCCACCGAATAGAAAACGAGGAACAACTCTATAATATAATAAAGGTAAGTGCGTCTCTTATCTCGGACGTCACATTGACAATATATTTTGTGGAATTTTAAGTAAATTGAGAAAATTTTAGACATTTTACGAAATTTCATTGAATTTTAAGGTATTTTAAGAGATTTAATGAGATTTCACGGAATGTTGAAAAATCTCAAGGAATTTGAAAGGGTTTTACGAAATTTAATGAGATTTTAGAAATAATAAGTGATTTCAAGGTATTTCGAGGAATTTTATGAAATTTTAAAGGATTTTACGAAATTGCATGGAATTTTAAGTAATTTTGAGAGATTTTACAATGTTTCATATATGAAACATTAAGGATATTAAGTTATTTTAACGACTTAAGGGATTTCAACGGATTTACGAGAATTACAAAAGTTTAGTAGATTTTCAGAAATGTTAAGAGATTTAATGAGACTTTATCGGATTTTGAGTAATTTTAAGTAATTCTAAGACCCAAGTGGAAAAGTCGGAGTTATGCCGGATGTTACAAATGACATAGTACTGTGCCAGTTGTGAACGAGGAGAAATGCCAGTACTTCCGGGTAGTACCGCGCCAATCGTCGGCGCAGTACTGGGCCAGTACAGGCGCGGTACCGATTTTATCTACTGGCTATACGCTATCTTAGAGGATCTGCCGAGGGTTGGCCCAGTACTGGGTCTGTACAGGCGCAGTACAGATTTTATCTGCTGGCATTACACTGACTTAGGAGGTCTGCCGACGGTTGGCCCAGTACTGGGGCTGTACAGGCGGAGTACAGATTTTATCTGCTGGCATTACACTGTCTTGAGGGATCTGCCGAGGGTTGGCCCAGTACTGGGACTGTACAGGTGCAGTACTGATTTTATTTGCTGGTAAACAGCTGGTTGAAATTAGGCCAAGGTTTGACACAGCACGGAGAAAAAAGTATCCTCTAAATGTACTGGAGATTCTATGTTAAAGAATTTACGTTTTCGTTACAGAAGATAAGATAGAAATGACAGATTTTTTAAGTTAATATTATTTCCCGATATGTCAGGTTTACTTAAAATTTTTTTAAGCATCCTCTGTAAATATAACTAGAAATATCTGTAATATTTACAGATTTTATAGGTTGATTATACACGTATTTGATGGTAATGATATTTTGTAAGTCTTACATAAAAAACCTGTAAAGGTTATAGACTCTGTTAGTTGTGCATACTATACCCTCCCCCATGCGCACACGTGTATGCTCGGATTGAGCATACCCTGGAAAAAATGTGGGACCACCATCTCGAGAGCTTAGGGTAATGGTTAGATAGCTGGACTCGCGTCCCGTAGGTCGTGCGTTCGATTCCCCCCAGCGTTTGCGTGCGAAATTTTATTTGTTATATAAGCGTTTAAATCTACAAATAACGATTAGTTATAAGAATATCCATAATATAACTGCGAATAAACCATGTTCTTAATTGATAATTGTTTTTTAAGACATTTTTTTCAATTTTTATTTACATTTATCTGTAACGGTTACAGACTTTTCGGTAAGTTTAATGGAATTTTTTTCTCCGTGCAGGTTTAGTACCTTGAGCAGTACCGCCCCAGTACAGACTGTCGGTACAGGTTTAGTACCATGAACAGTACCGCCCCAGTACCGACGTCAACTCCCAGCCGAGTTACCTTATGTGATAATGCCAGTACTCTGCCGTTTACCATTCGGTATTATACCAGTACCACGCCAGTACAGACATCCGTCCGGCGGTACTGCCGCGGTACCGCGCCAGTTGTAAATTTCCACTTGGGGACTGATTCCTAAAATTACAGTAACAACTTCTGTCTCCTTGCGTTCACGTTTGCAAATTCATCTATCTCATCATCATATTCAAGGAATTTTGCGAATTGAAAAAAGTTGTGATTTCTCGAAGAATATTAATTTTTACGTACTTCCTATTTCTAAAGAGATCGAAATTTATCTTAAATTTATCGTCATACTTAAAGAAATTCTGAAAAAATTTTCGAAAAAATTTTTAAAATTTGTTTGCTTGAGCTTTGCCGGAGCTTGTGCCCCGGTCGCCCCGGCCTCGTTACGGCACTGAATATACCATTATGTTTTAAAATTAATATACTTTATATTAATATTAATATATCTTATATTAATATTAATATACCCTATGTTAATTTTAATACGGTGTGTGTATATATGAGGGGTTACTTACAATAACCGGTTATAGAATTTTAGGGCTCGGTTTAGTTGACCCCCGAGAGCCTATAAAATTTTTTTTAGAGTTTCGATTTTTAAAACACATATTTAAATCGGAAATTTTCTTACTTATCTTTTATTCCTCATTATAACAAAATTTTTTTATATTAAAATTTATTTATTTTTATTTATTTATTTTTTGTTTCTTATATTAATAAAATAAAATGAATAAATAAAATTCTTTATATTAAAATTTATTTATTATTTATTTATTTTTTTTTATAATATATTCCACTAAAATATGTTCAAAAAAACCTTTTTTTCATTTTTATAGATTAAAGTAAGTGAAAAATTGTGATATAATTGATACAAATGATATAAGTTATAATTATAGCAAAAATTACCACTATCGGTAAAAATATTACATGTATGTTACTTACCACTTATCACTGCTTTTCTACTTTGCCGCTGCAGCCGATTTTCATATAAATTAGAAATTATAGAAACATGTGGTAATTACCATAAGAGCAAATTTAGTTTATTTTCGTACAAACAGAGATAAACAACTTATTTAGTTTTATATATCTTTTGTCTTATCGAAAAAATAATTATTATACCGAATATATATAAATATAAGTTGGCAAAACTATAAATTTGCTCTTATGGTAATTGCTCCTTTCCCTTATGGTAATATACGTTACTTACCATATGAAAAATTCAATTTATTCTGAATATTATTTTTAAAAAATAATGAGAACATTTTTCACTGAATAAGCTATTCAGAAATTAATTATGCTTATAAACAAGTAAATAAATAAATAAATAAATAGATTAATTTAACATTTTTACAGCCAACCTTTAATTGATTTTTTTGCGCTAAAAGCTGAAAAGGAAGATTTTTTTAATTATTCTGAAAAAAATAGTTTCAATCGTCCGATTTCACGCTCTTTACCATTTCTTAAAGCTTTAGATATATAAAGTGTGTTACTTACCATATGAGCAAATTTAGATAACGCATTTTTTTTCTCAGGAAATTATCACTTTTTAACAAAAATAATTGTGTAAACATGTAATGAATGTGAACACGGATGTCTGCGCACTATTATTTTTTAGAAAAACTAAAAATTGAGAGAAAAAATGGCGTTTATTTAAATTTTGTTCACATGGTAATAACTCTGAGAAACTCTATTGCTCATATGGTAAGTATCAATCACATGTTCTTCTCATTTTATGCCTTTTTTATATCAAATAAATTCACCCATGGTCTACTTTGATATTCAGAAAGTAATAAGCTAAAAAGTAGGTTAATAAAATGTTTAATAAGATAATAACAAAAGTAAAGGTACATCACTCGTTTTGTATCACTATAACAAATAACAATAATGATCCGGTATGGTCTAGTGGCTAGGATATCTGGCTTTCACCCAGAAGGCTCGGGTTCGATTCCCGGTACCGGAAATTTTTTTTTTTTAAATTAACTTTTTGAAACATGAAGAATATTTTAGGGTGGCCATAAGATTCAACTTTTTCATCTCTTAAAATACGTACTAATTTCTTAAAATTTTTGAAAAATTAATTAAAATACCACAAAATCTTTTCAAAGTTGTAACAATTTCGTGAAATCGTTTAAAATTCCATGACAATATTTATAATTCCTTGCAGTCTCTTAAAACACTTCCAAGATTCTTAAAATCTTTTATAATTCAATGAAAAACTTTTAAATCCTTTAAAATACGTCAAAATCTTTTAAAATTTTGTAAAATTCCACAAAATCTTTTAAAAATCATAAAAATCTCATGAAATCCTTTGAAATTCCGTGTGGAAAATTAAAATTTCTGATAATCACTCTAAAAAAGTCAAAATTTCTTAAAATGCTATAAGCTTTTTAAAATCCTATACAAAATTCCACAAGGAATTTTAAAATTCCTTAAAATTTCACTGTAACATTTAGAATCCTATAAAATGTCATAAATTCTTTAAAATCTGTTAAAATTCCCAGAAATCCTTTACAATTTCACAAAATCATTTACGAATCATAAAAATCTCATAAAAGTCTTTAAAATTCAATAAGGAACTTTGAAATTCCCTAAAATATATTAAAATTTCTGAATAAAAATTCTTTGAAACAAAAACCTCACTAAATATCATTTAAAAATCAAAAATAATTTTTGACATTTTTTGTAATTCCACGAGGAATATTTAAGTTCCTTAAAATCATTTTAAAAATGTCAAAATTTCTTTAAATTTTTACAAGCCTCTTAAAATTCCTTATAGTTCGACGGAAAACTTTAAAATTTCTTAAAATACGTAAAGATCTCTTAATCTCAAATCACTTTAAAGAAATCAAAATTTCTTAAAATTCTTACAAGCCTTTTAAAATCCTTTAAAATTTCACGAGAATACTTATAACCCCTAAAAATTTCTTAAAACTTTTCCAAGTTTTTCAAAATTTTTTATAGTTCAATGAAAAAATTTTAAATCTTTTAAAGTACGTAAAACTCTCTTAAACCTTTGAAAAAATCCACAAAATCTTTTAAAAATCATAAAAATCTCATGAATCTCTTAAAATTACTTTAAAAAATTAAAATTTTCTTAAAATTCTTTGAATTCCCTAAACTTTCTAAAAAATCTCTCAAAATTTCATGAAGTCCTTTATAATTCCACTAAATCTTTTAAATATTAAAAAAATCTCTTATAATCCTTGAACGTAACAGATTTCAAGAGATTTACGAGATTTCATTGGGTTTATAGGAATTTCAGGAGATTTTATGAGATTTCATGTGATTTTAAGTAACTTTGTGGGATTTGATGATATTTTTGTGGATTCTAATTAATTTTAAGGGATTTTAAGGTATTTCATGATAATAAGAAAATTAAAGGACTTTTATTTTCATAAATTTTAAGAGATTTGTTAAGATTCATTGAACTTTCAAGTATTTCTAAGTATTTAACGATATTTTATGGAATTTTGAATAATTTTAAGTGATTTTTTGTAATTTTAAGTAATCTGAAGTGATTTAACGAAACTTAAAGGAATTTCACAAGATTTTATAGAATTTTAAGGAAAATCAAGGAATATGAAGTGAATTTATAAAATTTAAAGGAATTTCACCATATTCTGAATTTTAATGGATTTCATGACATTTCATGGGATTTTAAATAATTTTAAGGGATTTTACAATATTTTATGGAATATTAAGTAATTTAAAGGATTTTGAAATGACTCTAGGGATTTTACGAAATTTCAGTTGATTTTTAGTAATTTTAAGAGTGTTAATGAGATTTCATAGTATTTTGAGTAATTTAAAGTAATTTTAAAGGATATAACGATAGGTTGTGGAATTTTAAAGAATATCAAGTAATTTTACAAAATTTAAAGGACTTTAACCAAATTTTAAAGGATGCTGAAGGATTTTAAGATATTTTACAGGATATTAAGTAATTTAAAAGACTTTTAAGGGATTCGAGGAATTTTATGGAATTTCATGGAATTTTAAATATTTTTAAGCTATTTTACGATATTTTATGAGATATTAAGTTATTTTTTAAGGACTTTCAAGGGGTTTCACGAAATTCTATTGGATTTTCAGGAATTTTAATGGATTTCAAGACATTTCAGGGATTTAAAATAATTTTAATTTTAAAGGATTTTAATTTTAATTATCATTAATTAATAATTAATTTTTTAAAATTTTTTATTTTTTTAAAATTAATTAATAATTAGTTTTAATTTTAATGTTAAAGGATTTTAAAGAATCTTACGAAACTTATGGAGATTTCTGAATTTAGACAAGGGATTACAAGTTTCTATATTTCAAAAATTATAAATTTTTCAATTATTTTGTATACTAGCTAGTTATGTTTAAAAAATGTAAAAAATATGTTTTGATTCAATTATTAAGTAAAAAGAATTTTTTTTAATTAAATTAAAAATTTTAAAAATGAAAAGTAATTGCATTTTATAACTTTTACAACTTTTGTTGAATTTTAATTTAAAAATAAATTATATTACTTTTATTATTTCATTGTTACTCGACGCAAAGTAATTTGCAAGTAAATTATGAAATCGAGGTAAGTTGATTGTTCCTTATGAAGATAAGCCGTGTATAAAAGCCGCAGACGGCGAGCGAAAGACTTTCCTCTTTGCTTGTGGTAATACGAATTTATTATTTACGCAAGTAATGAAACCACAAAGAAGGCAGAGCCCAACATAAGAAATGCAATCAAGAATAGGTTTCTCGAACCTGCAACCAGTTTAGTTTGAGATATGAATTTATGCACATCGTTAATCAAATACTTTAACTGCGATAAAAATTGAATGCGGAGAATAAATCTAAAATTGCAGTGTAATGAAAATTTGCCTGGAAGGACTAAATACTAAAAATTCATTGTATTTATAAAAGATAGTTTGCTTTACCATCAGTGCTCACCATCCAGTGTTTATAAATTTTTTATAACTTTCTAGATTATCTGAAAAAATTATTTCGTAAAATAAAAAAAAGGAAAATCATCGAAAGATCATCATCAAAAATCATCATTATCAACAAATTTTCGATGATATTAATTTTTCCTCAATCCACTGAATCATTTTTTGTTTTAAATAATAGAAGGAATCCTTGTGTTTAAAATAACGTGTGAAAAAGAAGACGATAAATAAAATAATTTTGTTTATTATTATGTAAATTATTTTTTCTAAAACGTAAGTATCCATTGAATATGTGAAAAAAAACTTTAAGTAGCATTAGATCAAAAAAATATTTTTTATAACAAATGCTAAAGTTATTTGTTTTCACTCCCTAGGGCGCTAATAATTGGTCTCTAGGGGATTAAAATCTCTAGGATAAAAGTTTTTTTTTACCCCCTAAGGAGTGAAAAGCAGTTTTTAGTCCCCAGAAAGCTAATAATAAGCCCCTAGGGGGTTAATAATACCTAGGAAAAAATTTATATTTATTCACTAGTGAGTAAGAAATAGAGAGGGAAAAACACTTTTTGGTCCCTAGAAAGCTATTAGTTCCCTAAAAGGTTAATAAACACTAGGAAAAAAGTTTTATTTTACTCCCTAGAGACAGAAAATCAGTTTTTAGTCCCTAGAGAGTTCTAGGGGGTTTCCAGGGGGTTAATAATCTCTAAGAAAAAGTTCTTTTTGTTCCGTAGAGAATGAAAAATATTTTAAGTTCCTAGGGAGCGAATAATAGGTCCATAGTGGGTTCATAATCGCTAAAAAATACTCTTTTCTCCCTAGGGAATAAAAAGTACTTTTTAGTCCCCAGTGATCCCTAAGGGATAATATAATGCCAACGAAAAAATGTTTTGCTACTGTATGTATAAGGAGTAGAAATCCGTTTTTAGCCCCTAGGTGCTAATGGATCCTTAGAGAATTAATAATCCCTAGAAAAAAGAATCTTTACTCTCTAGAGAGTAAAAAGCACATTTTGGTCCCTAGGGAGCTAAGAATTCCTTGGAAGGTGAATAATCCAGAGGGAAAAAGTTTTTTTTTACTCCCTAGAGAACGAAAATAAGTTTTTAATCCCTAGGGGGTTAATAATCTCTACGAAGAACTAGACTTTTTTCACTAGGGTGTAAAAAAAACACTTTTTAGACCCTAGGGAGCGGGGGACTAAAAAGGAAAATAGGTCCATAAAAGGTTAATAATCTCTAGGAAAAAAGTATATACTTTATTCAAGGGAGTGAAAAGAACTTTTTGGTCCCTTGGAAGCTAATATTTCCCTAGGGAGTTAATAATTTCTAAGAAAAGAGTTCTTTTTATTCCTTAGAGAGTAAAAAATATAGTTTTTAATTCTAGAGCTAATAGGTCTCTTGAAGGTAATAATCCCCAGGAAAAATTGTTTTTACTTCCTATAAAAGAATGAAAAGCAGTTTTTCCTCCCTAGGGAACTACGGCGTTAATAATTCTTTACATTCTTTTTTATACGTTTTTTTATTTTAATCCAATTCCCTGAAGTAGAAATAAAAAATTGGTTATTGTTATTACCTATTCGGAATACATTGATTTAATATCCAATCTTGAATCTTCAAGGTGAGGCTAAATTGAAACCAGTGCTGGGAAATCAATTAGTATGTCGAGGCCACAAGTTTGATAAAACCTCTGCTATCAAACAAGTGAGTTAACAAAAGCGTTCTTGGTGGCTTAGTTTAAATAAAATAAAAATTCACTTTTTTGCATCGAATGACTGAATGAATAATTCGAAAATTATAAACATATATAATATATATCTTTCAATGACGACTCATTAAGAGTAATGTTTTTATACTTTATTTTAAATATTACTTTCAAATTATAATTTTTGAGTATATTTTCTTGCAAAATATTATACTATCTTTTCCAAATTCCAAATCAATCCGAATCATTCCGTAATTTATATCAAAAGCCATCCGAACATTCAATCCGAATAAATCC
>CAJFCO010018198.1:38623-53370 GCA_904066015.1 Synergus gifuensis
CACACGCACACACACACACACACACACACACACACACACACACACACACACACACACACGGACAATTTTTCAGGATATCATGTTAGATATATTGACATTAAAATATGTTGAAAAAAACCTTTTTTAGGAAACTGGATTTTGTCACCTCCACAAAGCTTCCTCTATGAGGAAGCAATTATTGTAAATAGTCATTCGGTTAAATTATTGTAAAATGATAATGTTAGTGATAAATCTTAGAAAAAAATTATGACAAATTGTAATTTCAAAAATAAAAATTAGAAATCTGAACATTGGAATGCTAACTTTCCTGGGAATTTATTTACAATATTAAATAAAAAAACATTCTTACTTTCCAGAGATCCGTATAAGTTAAAGCAGAAGAATAATACAATCGATTTGAAGCTTAAGTTTGATGTAGATTGAGCTTTTTTGTCTTACAATATGAACACGAAGTTATTTATATTTCGAAGGTTTTTAATGATATCTGTATAATTACCCTAGATATAAACTGACAATATAAATGTAGTTTTTATCAGTTATAATTTATTCAATCGTCAAGGCTGTTTTAAAAAATGATAAATTGAAAACTTACGTATTAATAATAATAACAATAATAATAATAACAATAATAATAATAATAATAATAGTAATCCCTAGAATATTCCTAAAATACTCCTCGAGTAACCTTCGAAATTCCTAAGCTTTCCATTAATTAAATTATTCTAAATAGTAATTCAGATAAATGAAAATGATAATTACAAAAGGAATGTTTTTTTTTTATCTAAGAATATTAATTGGCTTACTACATGAACACGAAGTTTTTTACATTCTGATATTTGCTAACGATATCTGTAAAATTATCGCTGATATAAACTGACAACATAAATGCAGTTTGTAACAGTTATAATTTATTTAGTCAATTTTTTTTTAATGATAGATTGAAGTTTTACGTTATTGTTATTATCTTTTTCAAGATGAAACGTCCCAAGACGTTTTTTTAGGACGTCCTAAAAACTTCCTAAGTCAGCCCAAGTAACGTTCTAAAGATATAGAATATACGAAATGAAATGAATGACAATGTCTCTTTTCTAGAGAGACATGTTTCTAACAAAAGGTATACTATATTAGGATCAATAGAACTTATGGTCAATTAGAAGCTACATACTCTGCAACAGTTTGTCCGGATTTGATTCCCAGTGTTATACACACACCTAAAGCGCTCGTCCGTGTGAAGAGAGAGGGAGTGTTCCTCCTCTCCCCACTCAGGCTCTCGCCCAAGAGAGTCTCACTGCTGATTATAATAGCAGTTTTCCAATGCCTGGAAAATTTTCGAATTCGAATTTTACAAAATTGCATGAAATTTTTAATAATTTTCAGAGATTTTACAATGTTTCGTAGGATATTAAGTTATTTTAACGACTTAAGGGATTTTAATACATTTACGAGATTATATTGAATTTTCAGGAATTTCAAGGAATTTCATAAAATTTCATAGGACTTTAAGTAATTTTATGGGCTTTGATGTTATTGGGAGCTTCTGAGTAATTTGAATCCACTTTAAGATATTTTATTAGATATTAAGTAATTTTAAGCACATTTTTTTCCAGAAATTTTAAAGGATTTGGTGAGATTATATTGGATTTTCAAGAATTTTCAATAATATAACGAAATTTCATTGAATTTTGTGTAATTTTAAGAGTTATAATGAGACTTCATGGAATTTTGAGTAATTTTAAGTAATTTTAAGAAATATCATTCCATTTTGCGAAATTTAAAGGAATTTCATAGGATTTCATAGGATTTTTAGTAATGTTAAGGGTTATAGCGATAGGGACTTTATGTTTTCAGATTTATTAATTTATGTAGTATCTAATCATTATTATAAGAGGCAATAAATTATTTTAATTTGTTTATTTACAAAAAAATTGTATACATAAATAGATTGTCAATAAAAATTTATTGCCTAAATTGCGTTAAATATCATTTATATTTTAATAATTGTATGGAATAATATTATATATATATATATATATATATATATATATATATATATTAAATAACTAGCAGACCAACATGCGCACTAAGCACACGATTATTTATTTCATTTCTTAAAACTTCAGATCATCAAAAAATAAATTAAATTTTGCTGATTGAAATTTAGAGAATAGGTTTGAAACAACAATGTAACCAAGATTTTAAGGATATTTCGTTAAATCACTTTTTTAGATAGGTATTTCAAGAGGTTTCTAGGAATTTTAATAGATTTGGACCATTTTCAAGTGATTTTTACGAAGTTCTATAAAGATTTTTAGGATTTGAAAAAGATTTCGTCGAATTTTAAGGAATTTCAGGATATTTCGCGGAATTTTAACGTAATTAATGAAATTTCGAGAGAATTTTTAAAGCTAAGGAATTTTAAGGGATTTTAAATTTTTTGAGATTTCGAGGAATATTAAGAGGTTTCTAAGAATTTTAAGAGATTCCTACGAATTTTAAGCGATTTCGAAGGTTTTCATGAAATTTTAAGTGATTTGAAAAGGTTTCTGGGTGTTTTAAAAGATTTTAAGGGATTTTAAGAATTTAAAAGGACTTCAAAAGTTGTAGTAAAATTTTAAGCGATTTTATGACATTTTTCTAATTATAATATTAAAAGATTTTGTAAAATTTTTAAGGATTTCATGGAATTTGATAAGATTTCTAAAGATTTTGATTTTAAATGTTAAGAAATTCCAAGAGATTTTTATGAATTTTTAGATATTTTTGCGAATTTTAACTTGGATTTCAAGAGATTTATAATTTCAATGGTTTTTGTGGTTTTTTAGGGGATTTCAAGAAGTTTTTGGGAGTTTTAAGAAATCTTAACTAATTTTAAGCAATTTCGAAGGTTTTCATCAAATTTTAAGTGCATGGAAAAAAAAGTCTTGAATCAAGTCCAAATGTCAAGTTTGGGTTACAATTGAAGTCAGTTTTTGGGCTTAGATTTAGTTTTAAGCCCAAAAACTGACTTAAATTGTAACACAAACTAGACTTTCGAGCTTGATTCAAGACTTTTTTTTCTGTGTAATTCTCTTGTTGGGCTGGTTACTGTGTAATATTTAATTTAAGTATATTATTTAAATTAAAAATGATATTTAATGCAATTATCCAATAAATTTTTATTATATTATTATAATAAAATATTTACAACCTATTTTATGTATACAATTTTTTTGTAAGTAGCAATTATGATCCGCGCGCTTTGCGTGCGATTAATTTCTCGTTTTTGCACACTTTTTGCTAGTAGAAAAATAATTGAGAAGTTTTAATTCTTGAAATATAAACTCTTGCGCCATTCTTTATCTAAATTCAGGAATCTCCATAAGTTTCATAAAATTCCTTAAAATGCCTTTATTATCCTTCAAAATTTTGTGAAATTCCTTTAAATTTCGTAAATTCACTTGATAGTTCTTAAAATTACTCAATAGTCCCATTAAATCTGATTAAATTTCTTAAAAAATTCGTAAAAGTCCACTGAAATTTCTTAAAATCCCTTGAATTTCTTGAAAGTTCTTAAAATTATTAAAATATATAATATCGTAAAATCCTATAAAATCATTTAAAATCCAATGAACTGTCATGAAATATCTCTTTAAATTCCTGACAATCCAATGAAACCTTGTAAAATACCTTTAAAGTCCTCAAAATAAGTTAATACCCCGTTAAATATCTTCCAAGTATTTAAAATTCCTTATAATTCCACAACCTATCGCTATAACTCTTAACATTATTAAAAATCCTATGAAATCCTATGAAATTCCTTTAAATTTCGCAAAATTGATTGATATTTCTTAAAATTACTTAAAATTACTCAAAATTTCATGAAGTCTCATTATAACTCTTAAAATTACACAAAATTCAATGAAATTTCGTTATATTATTGAAAATTCTTGAAAATCCAATATAATCTCACCAAATCCTTTAAAATTTCTGGAAAAAAATGTGCTTAAAATTACTTAATATCTAATAAAATATCTTAAAGTGGATTCAAATTACTCAGAAGCTAAAATAACTTAATATCGTACGAAAAAATTGAAAACATTGAAAAATCTCTGAAAATTATTTAAAATTTCATGTAATTTTGTAAAATTCGAATTCGAAAATTTTCCAGGCATTGGAAAACTGCTATTATAGTCAGCAGTGAGACTCTTTTGGGCGAGAGCCTGAGTGAGGAGAGGAGGGACACTCCCTCTCTCTTCACACGGACGAGCGCTTTAGGTGTGTGTATAACACTGGGAATCAGATCTGGACACACTGGTCACTGGTTTGAAAAATTCTAATGACCCTAGTAGCAACGTCTGGCTTGTATGACAGAGGCCAGAGTCTGGCCCAGCATCTACAGGTGGGTGGCCGCAACGCTTGAATAATAGCTATAATATATATATATATATATATATATGTATTATATATGTAATATGTAACGCGGTCTGGTCTCTGGCCACGGAACTACGTCTCGACAATCGTGAAATTTTATTAAAACAGCGGAACTCAAATTTTTACCGCGTCAGTTATTTACTTTTAATAAATAACGATGAGTTCCGAACCTTGTCCTTTACCTGAAAATCCTAAGAAAATAACAACTACCTGCTAATCTCAAGGTCAAAGGTTATAGAAGAGCGTAACGGAAAAGAAATTGAGACCGAATTTCACACAAGAAACAATTTGGCTTATTTCACAAACAATAATCAAGCAGAATCAATCGGATCACAAAAATCATACGCGAATGAAAATAAGTTACGACGTCACACTTAAGAATTCTGTAGTTTGATTTACAAAAAGAAATGAGAAAATAGTTCGGTTGTCCGTCAATTTAATCAAACATTATATCGACTCCAAAAAGACAATGAATTATCTCTGAATTTATATTTGAAGATTTGAAATGGAGAATTGAATTGAAGATTCAATTCTCAGCAATGGGCGAATGTCTGATGGGCACGTTATGCGACGTTACAACCACATCAAACATTGCCGAAACAAGACTCAATTCAAGTTAATAATGATCCCAAAATAAGTATAAATGAATTAGGAAACGAACATGTGGCAGGCACAATAGGTTATGTTACAACCATGCCATATCTCGTTAAAAAAATATCAAAAAGCACTGAATTTAGAATTATGAAATCGAATGAATTACCGAAAATAATTATAATTACGCGTATGTGAGCACTCCCCAGGAAAACAATATATTACATAATCAAAATGTAAAAGAATCAAAAATGGCGAAGTGAGACGAAGTGATTCCAAAGTTACGTAATCACATTAATACTGACACTTCGTCTAAATTGCCAGGATAATTAGAATTTTTACCTCGGCCATTGCAGACACAAATCAATCAAACAAATCCTCGGATCGATAATAGTAATAATCCGAATTTTAATAATCAATAATTATCAATAGCAATAATCCCAGCAAAAGAGAGTACACAAAAAGTCTTCTAGCCACAAGGACTTCCAGAAAGAGAGTGCGGAATGGAAAAGAAGGCGGAAGTCCGTTGACAGATGGACGGAAGTTGGTCAGCCACCATCATAGAATTCTGTTGATTCCGTCCAAACATAACAGCTATCGACATCATGTGACTAGTGACGTAGTTTAACAGAGTTCTGTCACTAGTCACCAATATAGCTAGTCAGTATAGCGCCCAGCGCTTGTACTTAAAAATGTTGAATTCGAGTTCACTGAATGTCTGAGCATTCACTAGAGTGTTCTCGAGAGTTTGTTTATGGCACCTGAGACAATCCACGACCACAGTCCCATTTTTCCAGGTCTCAGGCGTAGAAATATAAAATTCGTTGGATGCGCGGGGCTCCGCGCATCGCAATAGTCCCTGAGGCGACAAGTTCACTGCTCCAGAGATGGCGAACTCTGGTGCTTGGTGTAACGAATCTAAAATAATTCCGGCGCGAAATTTTAAAAAGGAGGAAAAAATGAAATTTTAATCGAATTAAAACTTACTCTCGGTTGAAATTCTGCTGGGTCCTTTAGATTCCACTTAAGGATTGAAGAATCCTTTCGTTAGGGTCGACTAGAAATTTGAATAGTAACCATCGATGTCCAATTATGAGAGAAAAATAGATTATTAGTTAAAAACTGAAAACGGATTTAAGAAATATTAAAATAAATGAAACTCGAATTTAATAGAAAATTAATCCAATTTATTACTATTTCTGTAAATCTCAAATGATCTTGATTATAATTACAAAGGTTCAACAGCTAAAATCTTTTAACGAAAACGATTCGAATTTAAATTATTCTAAGTCCAACGCGTGACAGAAATTCAAATGCGGAGCGACAAAGATCAAGAGTCGAAAGCGGATCGAAATCTGATCAATCTTCTGAGTCGATCTGAGCTCCAGAAGTCCTTGCGCATCGCAGGGGATTTCCTGCGCAGCCCTACTCTAGTTTTTTAATGTCTCATTACCCAATTAAAACTCGCCCTTGATCTCTAAGTACCACCCCAAATGACCTAAGCTCGTTTTCTTAGAACTGCTTTACGACTTTCCTGACTGGCGCCAAAGGTTCCTCGCGACATATCACAGGCGACAAACTGCCCTGATATCTACTCGGGTTTCCTAAATATTCTGTAAATCTGTTCTAATTTATGGTTTCCTTATAAACTATAGTTCTCTCTTAACGCTATTAAAAAGTCCTATAAATTAAAATTATTATATACAAATCCAAGTGCGATTCTTAGTCTTATTTCTTTGAATTTAGCTATCTGAACTTGATTATTCTTTCTTACAGTCTGGGTGTTCTTAATAATTAAACATTTGTATCACCCGCTTACTTAATCATTTGCCCTTCGTAAAATCGCGTTCTACTAATATTTAAGTTTTCTCTAACCAACTAATTTATGAGTAATAAAAGTCTAAGATAATTTTGATTTCTTTTTAAACTGGACCTCCGAGCTCTTGAAGTTAATAATAAAATTAATAATAAAATCCTCTCTTAAACCTATCGTTAATTATACATATTCATATTCTTAAACCATTTTTTTTTGTTAGTCAGTTCACCTTTAATTAATATTGTCAATCTCTCTTATTTTAAATAAATCTAATTGAGTTTGATATTTAAATTGGATTCAAATTTGCTTGCCCAGGAGGTGCTGCCTCTACTGGAACCATTATCAATCAACAATCGCTCTCAGATTGTTACATTTGCGGAAGTACTGTAGATATTTGAATTCCAGGCATCCTTCCTTCCTTTTCAATTACTTGATTCCTTCGAAGTGACATCCTTCGAGTGTTCCGATTGGCTCGAGGTTTACATGTTAAGAGAAAACTCGCAAAACGAAGGTTAGAAATAATAATAATTAATTTCTAGAGTGCTCTGGATTTGCGCAGCGGGACTCTCTCTCTGTCGGTCATATTACCGAGCGCGATTCAAAGTAGTTATTATTTCTGGTGCCGGCTGTTAGCTACATCTTTTGACGTTACAGAATTCTGCAACATCACAATATATATGTTGAAAACGCTATAACTGTAACGTTCTGCGAAAGATCTCTACTTTAATTTTGTCCCAGTAGAGGCAGCACCTCCTGGACATGTAAAATTTAAATTTAAGGATAGATAAGAGAGAGATTGGTAATGTTAATAATAAAAGGTGAATCGACTTAGGCTAAGACAATATGAACTGTGACCTAATAAAAACTTTATTTTAAACTATAGGAATTCATGGTGATTTCGGAGCACGAAGCGCTGGATGAGAATGTGCCCGCGAAGTGGGCAGATTTTTTTATGATATTTCTAATAATTTTAAAGGATTTTAATAAAAGATTTTTCTGATTTTTAAAAGATTTGATGGAATTTTTAAGGCTGATGGAATTTGAAAAATATTCATGTAGGGAAACTCGAATTCCAAGGACGCGACTAACAGGGGGTTCTGGGTATCAGAACACTCAGACAGTAGGTCGAAGACACCCACTGGCAATATGCGTGGGTGTCCAAATTATTAGACGGATAATACGATTCCACACTAAACGCCTTTTTGGGGTTTTGAAATCCGCTTTTTTTTTTATTTTTTTTTTTAATTTAGTTTTAAAGTCCAGGGTAGCTCCCGACATCCACTGCCTTGAGACCCTTGTTACGCGCCTGTCTAATTATGTCAACTTTTTACTAGAATTAGGTATTGGGGTTTTAAAGGGTGAGAAGGGGAAGTAATGCAATCTCGCATATATTTTTCTTTCAAATCTGCACTCGTGCATTTGATTGGTTGCTATTCGCGCGCAGTTTAAAATGCTAAAAAATATTTATTTACTCGAAATACGCATGCGAAATTTATGTGACACATGCGCAGTTCGTGTGACGCAAGCGCAGTTCATGTGACTATTGAGAAATGGAATTTGGCTAGTTTTGAGAGGGTCTCTGTCCCGGATTTCGCTAGATTTGTGAGAGTCTAGTGTATACACTCGACGTTCCCAATATTAACGCAATTCAAGTCGGAGGCGTTCCCAATATCAACCAAATTCCTTTTCTCAAATTTTCTCCTTTTCACATCAATTGCGCATACGTCACATCAATTGTGCATGCGTAATGCACATAAAATATTTTTTAGCATTTTAAACAGCGCGCCAATAGAAACCAATCAGATGTCGGAGCGCGACGCATGCAAAGTGGTATCAAGTGAGATACCTGGTCATGACCGTATGTGCAAAGCTTTACAAGCAGGCATTAGCCAATGAAGAAACAAGAAGAAGAAGAAGATCAAGTGAGATTTTAGGTCCATATTGGTTAATATTGAGAACGGAATGCGGTTAATATTGGGAACTTGTTAATATTGGGAACGTTAATATTGGGAACGTTAATATTGTGAATGTTAATATTGGGAACCAGGAGTGTATGTAAATGTCGTTACAGTGCGAATTATTCAATAGCGATGCTTGAACCGGCGAAGGAACAGAGGGAATCCCCGAAGTGACGCGTATTTTCCCATGCTTCTATTGGTCGGTGATTTTATTGCGGTCTGAAAGACATCAGAACCTTCCCTGCGTTTAGAAACTCATCAAGTTTAAACCTGTCTTATACTCACGGTGTGGCATGTAGCGCTGAAATTATGTCTAACAGGGTTCTGCAGTGATGGTTGCAAATTAATAACATTAATAATATTCAAATATTTAAAAATATAGAGAATTACATGATTCCAATTGTAAATTCAAGAATTTTATGAATAATTTCAAGAATTTCATGGCAAATACATTTGATCACATCAAACGTTGAAAATTTTTCATGAATTTTAAGGATTTTAACGAGATTTTACAGGTTTTAAGACGTTTTAAGTAATAAGGAGGAATTAAGGCAGTGTAAAACTTACCCGATCCCCACCTTACCGACATTTTTTTCTCTGCAATGCTACGTCTACATTTATTGAGATATCAAATTGAAAATTTCTAAAATTAAAGAAAATATGCTAAGGTATGTCTATCTTGTCTTAAATTTTTGTAAAAATAAAAAAAAATTGTTGAAAAAAATGTTTTTTATAAATTTCAATATTTAGGACCAGATAAACGTACCTTAATTCTTTAGCTGCAATTTTAGAAATTTTCAATTTAATGTCTTAATAAATGTGAACGTAGCGTTACAGAGAAAAAAATGTCGGTAAGATAGGAATCGGGTAAGTCTTAAATGGCCTTAATTCTGTATGAAATAATGGCCATTTATGAAATTGCACATTATATTAATACTACGGGTTATTATAACAAGGGGGTTTTCTGATTGAAAGATTTATTATAAATTTAAAAATTTTAAAGTTTTTCATGTAATTATAAAGGATTTTAAGAAACTTGAAAGAGTTTTAAGAAATTTTAAAGCCTTACAAATAGTCTCGTTCTCGTGGAATTTTAAAAGATTTTAAAAGGCTCGTCAGAATTTTAAGAAATTTTGACATTTTTAAAATGATTTTAAGAAATTTAAATGTTCCTCATAAAATTTTAAACAATCTCACAAGATTTTTATGATTTATAAAAGATTTTGTAGAATTTTATGGAATTTCAAGAGGTTTTCAAGAATTTTAAGAAATCATTACGTATTTTTTAAGAGATTTAAAATTTTTTCGTGGAATTGTAGAGGAGTTTAAGAAGCTTGTATTTAAAGAAATTAATTTAAATTTTAATTAATTTAAAGAAATATTGACATTTTAAAAATAATTTTAAGGAATTTAAATATTCCTCGTGGAATTAAAAAAAAATTCAAAAATTATTTTTGATTTTTAACGGATTTTTTGAGGTTTTTGTTACCAAGAATCTTTCTTTCGAGATTTTAATGTATTTTAGGGAATTCCAAAGTCCTTATTGAATTTTAAAGAGTTTCCAAAGATTTTTACGATTCGTAAAAGATTTTATGAAATTGTAAAGGATTTCATGTAATTTTAATAGATTTTGAATAATTTATGCCATTTTATAGGATTTCAAATATTATATAAGGAATTAAAAAATTTTTCTAGGAATTTTCAAAAGATTTCAGCGAATTTTAAGGGATTTCAATAAGCTTCCAATAATTTTAGAAGATTTTGATCCATTTAAAGAGATATCAAAGTTCCACGTGGAATTTTGAAATATTTCAAGAGATTGTTAAGGAAGTTTAAGGAATTCACAGAATTTTAAGGAATTTTAAAGGATTTTAAAAAGTTTGTAAGAGTTTTAAGGAATTAAAATTGTTTAAAGTAATTTTAACAGATTCATAAGATTTTGATGATTTTTAAAAGATTTTGTGGAATTTACAAAAAATTCTAAGTGATCTTTACGTATTTTAAGAGATTTTAAAGTTTTCCGTGGAACTGTAAAGAATTTTAAGAAGCTTGTAAAAATTTGAAGAAATTTTGACATTTTTAAAATGATTTTCAGTAATTTCAATATTCCTCGTGGAATTACAAAAAATTTCAAAAATTATTTTTTATTTTTAAATGATTTTGTGAGATTTTTGTTTCAAAGAATTTTTATTTAGAAATTTTAATATATTTTATGGAATTTCAAAGTTCCTTGTTGAATTTTATAGAATTTCACGAGATTTATATAGTGAAATTTTAAGGAATTTAATGATATTTGTAGGAATTTCAAAAGATTTCAGTAAATTAGGAATTTAGGAATTTTCAAAGATTTTGAAGTTTTTTAAGGAATTTAAAGTATTTAAAATGATTTTGAGCAATTTAAAGTTCATTAGTGAAAATTTAAGGGTTCTCATGAAATATTAACAAAATTGAAGGGATTTCGTCGAATTTTAAGATTTTTTTACGAATTTCAAGTAATTTCAATGAATTTTAAGAGATTTCCAATGTTGTCGCAAATTTGAGAGATTTTGACGAATTTTAAGTAAGTGTTGTGAAGTGATTTTAAATTTCAAAAGATTTAAAGTGATATTATATGAAATTTTTGAAAAATTTCAATAGTACTTTTACTGAAAATTTTTTCGCATTTTTAATACTTTTCTGTCAGAGAAATTTGTCTGAAAGTCATGGAAAAATCAGGGAAAAGTCAAGAAAATGAAAAAATTGAATCTTATTGCCACCCTGGAAATATTATTCACGTTTCAAAAAGTTAATTTAAAACAAAAAAGTTTCCGGTACCGGGAATCGAACCCGAGCCTTCTGGCTTGGTGAGAGCCAGTTATCCTAACCACTGGACCATACCGGATTATGGTTGTTATTTGTTATAGTGATACAAAACGAATGATGTAATTTTACTTTCATTATTATCTTATTAAACAAGTTATTAATATTATTATTTTTTTTTTATTTTGTGGAATTTTGAAGAACTGTAGGAAATATAAAGAGATTTTTATGAATTTTAAAAAATTTTGCAGTTTTCTACGGGATTTAAAGGATTTGAAATGATTTTGCAGAATTTTAAAACAATTATTTTAAATTTTAGGATTCTTATGAAATTTGTTTTGTCATTTTTTTGAAATTTTAAACTCGAGACATTTTGCTGAATTTCATTAAGAAATTCAGTATTAAACTTTTATGTTAACAAAGATTTCTTAACATTTAGTTTTAAGAATATGTGAGCAGATGTGAGTATTTAAATAAAGTATAAAAAAAAATTTTTTAAGATGCCAAAAAAAAATTTCATAAAAATCCTAAAATTTTCAATACTTGTTTTAAAATTATTCAAAATCATTTCAAATCCTTTAAATCGCATAGAAAACTGCAAAATCTTTTTAAATTCATAAAAATCTCTTAATTTTTTCTACAATCCTTCAAAATTCCACAAAATAAATAATAATAATAGTATAATAATAACTTTTTTAATAAGATAATAATGACAGTAAAATTAAATCACTCGTTTTGTATCACTATAACAAATAACAGCCATAATCCGGTATGGTCCAGGGGTTAGGATATCTGGCTTTCACCTAGTCAGAAGGCTCGGGTTCGATTCTCGGTACCGGAAACTTTTTTTTTAAATTAACTTTTTGAAACATGAATAATACTTCCAAGGTGGCCATAAGATTCATTTTTTTTCATTTTCTTGACTTTTCCCTGATTTTTCCCTGACTTTCAGACAAATTTCCCTCACAAAAAAGTATTAAAAATGCTAACAAATTTTCAGTAAAAGTACTATTGAAATTTTTCAAAAATTTCGTATAATATCACTTTAAATCTTTTGAAATTTAAAATCTCTTCATAACCCTTATTTAAAATTCTTCAAAATCTCTCAAATTTACGACAACCTTGGAAATCTCTTAAAATTCATTGAAATTACTTGAAATTCCTAAAAACATCTTGAAATTAGACGATATCACTTCAAATTTGTTATTATTTCATGAGAACCCTTAAATTTTCACTAATTAATTTTAAATTACTCAAAATCATTTTAAATACTTTAAATTCCTTAAAAACTTCAAAATCTTTTAAAATTCCTAAATTCCTAATTCACTAAAATATTTTGAAATTCCTACAAATATCATTAATTTCCTTAAAATGTCACTATAAAAATCTCTTGAAATTCTATAAAATTCATTAAGGAACTTTGAAATTCCATAAAATATATTAAAATTTCTAAATAAAAATTCTGTGAAACAAAATCCTCACAAAATCATTTAAAAATAAAAAATAATTTTTGAAATTTTTTGTGATTCATGAGAAATATTTAAATTACTTAAAATCATTTTAAAAATGTTAAAATTTCATTAAATTTTTACAAACTTCTTAACATTTTTTACAGTTCAACGGAAAACTTTAAAATCTCTTAAAATATACGTAAAGGTCTCTTAAAATTTTTTGTAAATTCCACAAATTTTAATTTCTTAAAACTCTTACAAACTTTTTAAAATCCTTTAAAATTCCTTAAAATTCTGTGAATTCCTTAAACTTCCTTAAAAATCTCTTGAAATATTTCAAAATTCCACGTGGCACTTTGATATCTCTTTAAATGCATCAAAATCTTCTAAAATTATTGGAAACTTATTGAAATCCTTTAAAATTCGATGAAATCTTTTGAAAATTCCTAGAAACATTTTTAAATTCCTTAAAATTTCACTATAATATTTAAAATCCTATAAAATGGCATAAATGCTTCAAAATATATTAAAATTCCATGAAATCCTTTACAATTTCATAAAATATTTTACGAATCGTAAGAATCTCGTGAAACTCTTTAAAATTCATAAGGAACTTTGAAATTCCATAAAATACATTAAAATCTCGAAATAAAGATTCTTGGAAACAAAAACCTCAAAAAATCCGTTAAAAATCAAAAATAATTTTTGAAGTTTTTTTTTAATTCCACGAGGAATAATTTAAATTCCTTAAAATTATTTTAAAAATGTCAAAATTTTTTTTTAAATTAATTAAAATTTAAATTATTTTCTTTAAATGGTTATTGTCCATCATTACGAAAATTTAATCGTCAACTATTATTACTGAGCTTCTAACACTCGAGTTAATCGAATCGTATTATTTATGTACATGTATTAAATTCATAATATATTAATATTTAATATTATAATTATAATATATTAATATATTACATATAATTATAAATAAATATAATTCATAATTAACGTATCATTCGGTCAGAATTTTTTTTCCTACAATAATTAAAATATATTCCATTCAAAGTAATAGAAAAAGCTTAGGATTAAAACTCTTAAATTGTTCACATTTTTTTCTAATACTAACAAATTCATTTTCCATTCATTCAATCGAATTAAAAGGTCTACTTAAATATTCTCTTACAATTTGTTTATAAACAACTGATATTTTTTAAACAAATGCAATGTTTTTATATTCAGATGATCCATTTCAGGAATGAAAGTTTTAAAAGAAAAATTTCAATGTAAGAATCGTCAAAATCCGTTTCGCCGTTCACGAGAAAAATGTTAATCATGTTGTAACATTCAATTATCATTGCTAATAATTTTTGAAAAAAAAAATAATTTTTGTGACCAAAATCTGGAGAATTTTTTTCATGCAGATGTGACGTCACGTCACTTATTATAATAAATTATTAACATTGTATTCATCTTAAGAAATAAGAATCCGCACATCCGATTATTGATCCGATACCTTGTCAGAGGGTCAAAGAACTCAAAGGTTGAGCCATCAGCTCACCCCAGAAGCAATCAGCAAATTGAAATCATTGTCTAACTCTTCAGGTTGTTTCCAAACTTATCTCCAAACTTTTGTTAATAAACAAGCTTCGATCTGTTTTTCACGTAAGAAGAGATTACACGTGTTCTTCGCCATTGGTCACCGGACGCACTTGGTTTTTAGCGTCCGGT
>CAJFCO010018199.1:0-12982 GCA_904066015.1 Synergus gifuensis
TCTGATGCAAACACAAATTCACTAATGTGGTGCTATCGTTATGTTGACAGATGTCCAAGCTTACTGTATGAAATTTTTGACCTGCCTATTTCAACCGACACTTACCGCTGCAGCCATCTATCGAAAAACGGCGGAAGCAAAGTTGTACACCTAATATTTTTGAGATAAAATCTAAAATATCATTTTTTTCTCTTCTCTATACAGTCTTCTGGGTTTTATTAATTTCATCTCGCTTTTTCTCAGATGTTTTCCCAATTCTCTTACTGCTACAGACATAGCCTGGGCTAGTTGAATTTTTTCCATACCTTTTCCTTTTAAAAAGTGACTTATAGTGACTGTTTATTTAAAAAAAGTGATCTATAGTGACTATTTCTTTAAAAAGTGACTGAAAAATGACTTGCAAAAAAAAGTGACTAAATGTGACTTAAGTGACTGTGTGGCAGCCTTGGAAATATTTTACAGTTTGACGAAACCTTTTATATAACATAAAAATATATTGTAATTCCTTAAAATTATTTAAATTTTCTTGAAATCATTAGAAACGCAGAAAATCTTAAAGAATGCCTAGATATTATTTAAAGTCCTTCGAAATCCTTGGAAAGCTTCTAAAATCTGTAAAATTAACCAGAAAAGGCATATATATTATAATACGATAAAAATAAAATAGTTAGCATAAATGTTAATTCCTATATTTTTCCTGATAGGTCCTCGCATTTCCCTGACATTTTCTGAATTTCCTTGACATTTGCCTGATGTCCGTAACATGTGATCACCTTGTTTAATTGACTTTAAGGGATTTCAACAGATTTTAAGGGGTTTTAAAAGAATTTCAAGTCATCTCAATAAATTTTAAAAGATTTCAATAAATTTTAATAGACTTTAATTAGGAATGGATCACTTAAATTTACCGAAATTGAAAATAATCGAAATTTTAAAATCCTGAAGTTGAAAACTCCCGAAAAAAAATTTCCGAAATAGATAATTCCCGAAAGAAAATAATAATAACGAAATTTAAAATTCACGATATTGAAAAGTTATCGCAATATTAAACTCACAAAATTCAAAATTACAAAAGTTAAATGCCTATTCCTGAAATTAAAAATTTCCTAAATTAAAATTTCCCGACATTACAAATTCCGATAATTTTAATTTAAAATTTATTTCTAAAAAAAAAAAATTTTTATTACAAATTTCCCTTAAAAATTCTGAATAAATTTTGAATAAAAATTTTTAAGAGAAATTTTGAACAAAAGTTTGCAAATAAATTTTTAAAAAAAATGTCCGCAATTTCAAGATACTTTTGATGTGATTTAAAGTAATTTCAATTAATTTTTTAAAGAACTAGCAAACTTTAAGAGATTTTAAATGTTTTCATGAAACTTCAAGGAATTTTAAGAGAACTCAAGACATTTTTTATAATTTTTAAAAGATTTTGTGGAATTTCATAAGATTTCTAATAATTTTAAGGAATTTCAACTTTTAAGAAATTTGAAAGAATTTTTAAAGAATTCAAAACGCTTTCAGGATTTGCAAGAGATTTTATAAGATTTCAAGGGATTTTTAGTGATTTTAAAAAAATGTCAAGCGAGTTATTTAAAAGTTAAAAAGATTTTAATGAATTTGAAAGAATTGGAAGAGATTTCAAAAGATAAAAAAAAAGAAACTAAAAAATTTGAAGAGATGTTAAGGGATTTTAGAAAACTTAAAGTATTTAAAGAGATTTTGATCGATTTTAGTGAATTTAATTAATTTCAAGTAAGTTCGAAAGATTTTGAACGATTTTAAAGAAGTTGAAGGGATTACAATAAAATTCAAAAGTTTAAGGATTTTCAAGAAATTTTACGGGATTTCAAGAATTAAAATGACTAAAGAATGACTAGGATTGATGATAGGACGGGATTTTAAAGTTTTTTTTTTTAAAGGTTTTGAAAATACTTGAAAAGATTTCAAGAAATTTAACAAAAGTTGCAAATGTCAAATAAAAATATTCAGATTAATTATTATTCGGAAAAAATTTGTTTTAACCGAAAATCCACTTCTCGCATCAAGAATAAAATCAAGGGCAATTCCCGGACTTCTGGAATTTAAAATTTCGATAACTGAATTTCAGTGAATTTACGTGATCCGGCGATATAAACATCTATATACAGTGATGTCCAACGCGTGAGTCAAGAACACTCTAATAAGGACACCTAACTCCGCTGGAGGGGGTGAGCCAGAAAGCGTAGTCGGCGGTGGAGATAAACAAGTTCGTTGCGCAGAACACACTGCGTATATGCTTATTTAAGACGTACGTCGATGCGCAGAAAAAAAAGTAACTGCGTGAAACTGCGCAACGATACTCGAGACATGAATTTGACCCCCACCGCCGACAACAATTTTGGGCTCACGACTGCCTTACCCTAAAGTGAAAAATGGATTAAAATCGATTTTTTCAAAAAAGTTAGTTCTTTGCCTTTAATTTTAAAACGAAAAAAGCTACAACTTTTTTTCTAAGAGAAAAAAGATGCGCAATTAAATTTCATATATAGAAACATCCTTCAAAAATTAAAATTCGAAAATTTGGTTGAAAGCTCGGTTCCCTGTTGGAAGTAAAAAGAAAGAAAACTTATCCCTCTCTATCTCCTTCTATCACAAAGATAGAAAGGGATAAAGATTGCTTATCCCTTTCTATCTCTCGTCTATCCCCGTCTATCTCTTCCTATCTCCATATCAATCCACCAGTGTTCCCAATTCGCGCCCCTTGCTCAACTGCGCATGCGTCGCACACGGCATCTAATTGGTTGCTATTCGCGCGCAGTTTAAAATGCTTAAAAATATTATTTTTATTGTTTATTATAAATAATTTAATTAATCTTTATTTTTATCAACATTCATTTATCTCGAGCTAATGGGTATTTTTATAAATTGAAATGCCATTTTTTATAATAAACAATGAAACTGCAATCCACACAACGCTTGTCTCTTTGAATCTCCTCTTTTCTATCCCTTTCTATTTCTTGCCTATCTCCATCTATCTCTTTCTATCTCCATCTCAACCCACATCAACGTCTATTTCTTTCAATCTCCACTTCTCTATCTATTTTTATCTCTTGTCTATCCCTGTCTATCTCTTTCTATCTCCTTGTCAATCACCATTCTCTCCTATCTCTTTCAATCCCCACTTCTCTATCTCTTTCTATCTCTGTATATACCTGTCTATACCTTTCTATCTCCTTTTCAATCTCAATTGGCTTTTATCTCTTTTAATCTTCAGTTGTCTATCCCTTTCTATCTCCATTTAAATCTACATCTACATCTTTGAATCTCCTCTTTTCCATCTCTTGTCTATCTCTTCCTACCTCCTTCTCAATCCACATCAACGCCTATCTCTTTCAATCCCAACTTATTTATCTCTTTCTATCTTTTGTCTAACCCTGTCTAACCTCTCCTATCAGTTTCAATCCAGTAATAATAATAATAATAATAATAACAATAATAATAATCTAATAATAATAGATTAATAATAATAATAATAATCTAATAATCTCCAGTTTTCTCTCCATTTCTATCTCCATTTCAATCCACATCTAAGCCTATCTCTTTCAATTCCCACATTTATATTCCTTCCTATTTCTCTCCTATTCTTGTCTATCCCTTTCTGTCTCTTTGTCAATCACAATTTTCTCTTATCTCATTTAATCCCCACTTCTTTATTCCCGTCTATCTCTCTACTATTATAAATTTCCAATATCCACTTCTCTATACCTTCAAATCTCTCCCGTATCCTCATCTATCTCTTTCTATTTCCTTGTCAATCGACATTTACTCCTGTGTTTCAATCCCCCGATTTCTCTCCCAGCCTATTTCTAAACTTATCTTCGTTATTGTCTTTCTCTTTGTTTGAATACCATTTTCTATTCAAATTTATTTAGAAAATGAATTTAGAAAAAGGATAGAAAAGGATTTAGAAAAGAGTAGAAAAGGATTTAGAAAAGGATAGAAAAGAGGAAATTCAAAGAAATGAACGTGGATGTGATTTGAAATGGAAATAGAAAGGAATAGAGAACTGGAGATTAAAAGAGATAAATGCGAATTAAGATTGAAAAGGAGATAGAAAGTTATAGACAGGTATATACAAAGATAGAAAGAGATAAAGAATAGATGGAGAAGTGGAGAGTGAATGAGATAGGCGTTGATGTGCGTTGAGATGGAGATAGAAAGAAATAGACGGAGATAGACAAGAAATAACAAGGGATAGAAATGAGGAGATTCAAAGAGATAAGCGTGAAAGAGTGATATTGGTTTTTACCGCATAATTCCTAGGTCGGTCGCTAGCTCAGTGGACTAAGCGTTGGACAGCAAACTCGATGCGCGCAGGTTCGTGTCCATATAGATGCGGATTTTTCAGCGTTATATACGTTAGAGGTATGATTAGAATAATATGTATGTATAAAATATTGTAGTTATAAAATTATTATGCTTGTTCAAAATATGAAGATTAATAAGTTAATAAAGGAGAGATAGCCTTGGGTATAGAAAGAGATAGATATTACCAGAAATAGAGATAGACTGAGGGATAGGAAGAGATAGATATTAACAGAAAGAGATAGACTGAGAGATAGATATTACCAGACACAGGGATATACTGACATAGATATCATCGGACACGGGGATACAATGGTGGATAGAAAGAGATAGCGTTTTGGGGACGCAAAATGGATACAGATTCCTCTCTTTGTGTTGCCGCGCTCGGGACCGTAGGGGAGTAATTTTCCTGGAAATTATGTTCCCCCACTCTCGAGCCTGACCGGTGCTCGATGTGTTTTGTTTCGCTCTCCCTTTGTCTTGCCGCAACGTACAACAGCACTTACAACCGCTTATAAATAGCTTATAACAGTGAAAAAGACCTAAAATCTTGACGGCAACACAAAGGGAGAGCGAAATCATTGTCGGATGCCAAGCCATATCGCGGTCGTGGTGGAGGAAGAGCTAGATCGAGAATTAAGGGTAAGGGTAAGATAAAGAGTGGCAACACAAAGAGAGGCGACTGTACTTGGAAGAGATAGAAAAGTTCTATCTCTTTCTATCTCCAAATTTCCATCTCTTTTTATCTCTTTACTTCCTGCAAGGATTTCATCCGCCTCGAAGGTGAGGGGAATCAGCCCATTAGAGGTAAGAGAGAGGGTAGTCAGCTACTCATTTACACTCAACTCTCCCAACAGTAACGATCCCAATATGAACCAATTTCCGTTCTCAATATTAACCAGCATCTCCCTCAAATTTCTCGTGATACCACTGCGCATGCGTTGCGCTCGAGCATCTAATTGGTTGCTATTGGTGCGCAATTCAAAATGCTTAAAAATATTATTTTATTATAAATAATTATTAATAATTATTAAATATTATTTAATAATTATTAAAATATTATATTATTATACGCATGCACAGTTGATGTGACAATTGAGGGAGGGAATTTAATTAATATTGGGAACGCCTCTGTTTTGAATTTCGTTAATATTGGGAGAGTCCAGTTTACTCACGCGTTGTATATCACTGATCTATAAATAACGAACCTGTGAGTAATTGGAAGTATGATTCGGAGATCCAATGTAGGTTCCCATCGTCGTGGACGTCCCTGAAGGCGAGGTATCAAGCTGTGGGAACGGAAAAAAGGTTTTATTATTATTATTAAGATCCTGAGAGTGGAAAAATTCTGAGGAAGTTCCGCAAAATAAAGATACAATCATGGTTACAGGTCGCCTCTATTTATTGCGCATAAGTCAGGATTTCTCATCGACGGTGATTTTCTGCAGTACGAGTGGGCGTTTCTCGAATCAGCTCGTCGCTTTCAGCTTTCATTTTTTTCATTTTATTTTATTTTTTGCATTTCTTTAAAAGTACCTTCAAGTATTTTTTTACTTCCTGGTCCCTTAATAAAGTTGAAATATAAACTGGGACGATTGACATTAAAAGCAGAGATTAAGGACTTAAAATACCATCGTATTGCAGAATTGAGAATACCTAACAGATGAGAGAAATGGAGAACCTCTCGTGAAAAACCAACCAATCAAAAACGCGCATAAAAAGCACCTAAGGAGCAGAGTCAACAGTCCCACAAAAAAACGGCGATCTCAAATCTTTTTAAACATTTTTTCATTAAAATATATATTTCCTAATTAAATCTAAATTCAATTTAAAATCATCGTCCAACAAATATTGTATCATTTTACATAGTTCAAATTGCTTTATTTTTTTAAATGCTGTACTAGGGTGGCTCTTATTTACTCTTGACAAACATTTTTTTGCAATTCTTTCAACGCTACACCCCAGTTTGGTTCGTTTTTATGTGAAAATAATTCGTGTAAAATTTCAGCTTAATTGGACTAAGGGAAAGGGTGTCCCTGGGCCCTTGAAAATAAAAAAACCATATACAGTTAAAGAAAAAAATCAATTTTATTTGTTCATTTTGCAAAATTTTAATTATATACAGAAAAGCTTGAGATAAAAGTTGTAGATTTATTAAAAATGTATATATTTGTGTCTACAACTTTTTCTTGTATGACTGTTTTCGTGAAAAATGCGAAAAAGTATGCCACGAATAAAGCTGCTCCAAGTACTCTGGTAGTAACCTAGATTTTTCGTCTCATTCCGAAAATATCCGAACCAAATAGTTTCATTCCGATCTAATACGAAGGAAGTTTCCAATCCGAATTAATCGAAAACCCATTCAAAAGCAATCCGAACCTTTAATCCAAATGAATCCACCAATTCGAATTAATCATAATTAATCCGAACTTTCAACCCGAATGAATCCGGTCTATCTGAATCAATCCGAATTATTCCGAAAAATTCGAAATCATTCGGATTGACAGGATTTATTCGAATTGAAAGTTTGGATTAATTCTGATTAATTCGGATTCGTGGATTCATTCCGATTAAAGGCTCGGATTGATTTTGAATGGGCTTCAGATTAATTCGGATTGAAAACTTCCTTCGGATTAGATCGGAATGAAACTGTTTGGTTCGGATACAAATTTAGAAAAATTTAGGATACATTCGGAATGAATTTCAATCCGGGGCTTTCGCTAGGCTGACTATAACTTCCACATTTACTATCTGCTTTATTTTATAACTATGTAAAGTATGATTATACTTTCATTTATTTCAAATTTATATTTTTGTGACATCGCCCAAGCCAAATCTCAAAATCTACCTGTTTTGGGACGTACCAAGTTCTGTCACCAGGTGGGGTATCTCAGTGAAACGGATCCTAATAGAAATAAATTTTATAATCGCTGCTTGAAGTAAAGAGATAAAAAGAATTAGAAATTTGAATAGAACTTTTCTATCTCTTTCAAGTATCCATTTTGCAACCCCAAAACGCTATCTCGTTCTATCCACAATTGTATCCCTGTGTCCAGTGATAGCTATCTTTTCCTATCTCTAAGCCTATCCTTGTGTCTGGTAATATCATTCTCTTCCAATCCGTCAGTCTATCCCTGTGTCTGGAAATATCTATCTCTTCCTATCTCTCAGTCTATTTCTTTCTGGTAATATCTATCTCTTCCTATCCCTCAGTCTATCTCTATTTCAGGTAATATCTATCTCTATCTCACAAGTAAAGTAAAGGAACGCCGATTTTTATGAAACTTGATAGATTTGTAGAACTAGGAAAAATAAGCAACACGTAATTTTTCATATGGGCCCATAAAAAATTCTAAAGGTAGAAACTACCCCTCATATATAAAGGATGGTCTTCACCTTTCAATGGCAACAAGTCGCATTCTAAAGGTGAGATGCTTTTAAGGGGTTTTCGATATCGCTGAATTCAAATCTGAATTCAAAATTACGGAATTCAATATGGCGTCTGCTTGTTGCAAGCGAGGGGTGGTTTCCGTTTTTCTACCACTAGTGCCACTGACGGCCGCTTCGCGGCCGTCGTCGCACTACTTGCCTTTCTATGTTCTTTTCTACATTCAATGCCCATGCTTTCTTAATACATATGCCTTTCTATGTTTCTTTTCTACATTCAATGATCTAAACTCGAAGTTCGATATTCGATTCTTTTCAATTCGAAATTTTTCATGTGTGTCTTTTTTATAATAGGATAATGAGTCGGGTGATATTGGATAATATATTATTTATTCGCCATATTGGATCCGCCATCTTGAATTTCGTAATTTTCACCTCAGATTTGAATTCAGCGACATCGAAAACCCCTTAAAAGCATCTCACCTTTTGAATCAACGGACTTGTTGCCACTGCAAGGTGAAGGTCACCCTTTATATATGAGGGTTAGTTTCTACCCTTAGAATTGTTTATGGGCCGATATGAAAAATTACGTGTTGCTTATTTTTCCTAGTTCTACAAATCTGCCAAGTTTCATCAAAATTACTTTACTTGTCAGTCTATTTATTCGCAAAAAAATGTATTCCTTTCTATCCCTAATTATATCTCCCTTGCTAGAAATTTGTATCTCTTTCTATCCCCAAGGCTATCTCTCCTTTATTAACTTATTAATCTTCATATTTTAAACATAATAATTTTATAACTACAATATTTTATACATACATATTATTCTAATCATACCTCTAACGTATATAACGTTGAAAAATCCGAATCTATAGGGACGCGAACCCGCGCGCATCGAGTTTGCTGTCCAACAATTAGTCCACTGAGCTAGCGACCGACTTAGGAATTATGCGGTAAAAATCAATATCATTTTTCCACGCTTATCTCTTTGAATCTCCTCTTTTCTATCCCTTTTTATCTCTTCTCTATCCCCGTCTATCTCTTTCTATCTCCATATCAATGCACATCAACGCCTATCTCATTCCCTCTCCACTTCTCTATCTCTACCTATATTTTATCTATCCTCGTCTATCTCTTTCTATCTCTTTGCCAATCACCGTTCTCTCCTATCCCTTTCAATCCCCTCTTTATCTCTTTCTATCTCTGTATATACCTGTCTATAACTTTCTACCTCCTTTTCAATCTTAATTCGCTTTTATCTCTTTTAATCTCCAGATCTCTATTCCTTTCTATCTCCATTTCAATTCACATACACGCTCAACTCTTTGAATCCCCTCTTTTATATCCGTTTCTAAATCCATTTCTATCCTTTTTCTAAATAAATTTTCTAAATAAATTTGAATAGAAAAGTATATTGAAACAAAGAGAAAGACATTCAAGAAGATAAGTTTACAAATAGGCTGGAAGAAAAGTCAGGGGATTGAAACACATAGCAGTAAATGTCGATTGACAAGGAAATAGAAAGAGATAGATGAGGATACGGGAGAGATTTAAAGGTATAGAGAAATGGAGATTGGAGATTTTTAGAGAGAAAAAGAAAAAGATTGGAGCGAATTTTGATTTACAACAAGATAGAAATGTATAGACGATAATAGCAGAGAGATAGAGAGGAATAAAGAAGTGGGTATTAAATGAGATAAGAGCACATTATGATTGACAAGTACACAGACAGGGATAGACAAGAATAGGCGAGAAATAGGAAGGAATATAGATGTGGGTATTGAAAGAGATAAGCGTGGATGTGGATTGAAATGGAGATAGAAAGGGAGAGAAAACTGGAGATTAAAAGCAAATTGAGATTGACAAGGATATAGAAAGGGTTAGAAAGATATATACAGAGATAGAAATAGATAGAGAAGTGGGGATTGAAACTGATAGTAGAACGATGACTGAAAAGGGGATGGAAAGAGATAGACGGGATTAGACAAAAGATAGAAAAAGATAAATAAGTTGGGATTGAAAAAGATAGGCGTTGATATGGATTGAGATGGAGATAGAAAGAGATAGACAAGAGATAGAAAAGAGCAGATTCAAAGATGTAGATGTAGGTTTAAATGGAGGTAGAAAGGGATAGAGAACTGGAGATTAAAAGAGATAAAAGAGAATTGTTCTTGAAAAGGAGATAGAAAGGTATAGACAGGTATATACAGAGATAGAAAGAGATAGAAAAGTGAGGATTGAAAGAGATAGGAGAGAACGATGACTGACAAGGAGATAAAACGAGATAGACGGAGTTGGACAAAAGATAGATAGAGATAAAGAAGTGGGGATTGAAAGAGATAGGCGTTGATGTGAATTGAGATGAAGATAGAAAGAGTTAGAAAAGAGGAGATACAAAGATGTAGATGTAGATTTAAATTGAGATAGAAAGGGATAGAGAACTGGAGATTAAAAGAGATAAAAGCGAATTGAGATTGAAAAGGAGATAGAAAGGTATAAACAGGTATATACAGAGATAAAGAGATAGAGAAGTGGGGATTTAAAGAGATAGGAGAGAACGGTAATTGACAAGGAGATAGAAAGAGATAGACAGGGATGGACAAGAGATAAAAAGAAATAGAGAAGTGGAGATTGAAAGAGGTAGACGTTAATGTGGATTGAAATGGAGATAGAAAGAGATAGACGGGGAAAGACGAGAGATACAAAGAGATAACATAGGATAAGATAGAAAGGGATAGGATTTCTATCTCTTCACTTCCAACAGGGGGCTCCGTAAGAAAGGAAGGTAACAAAGTTATGTAACACTGTTACGGTGCGAAGATGTAATAGATGCATAAAAAGAAAAATGTAACAATTCTGTAGCAGTGTAATGTAATTCTTACAGAATAAAAATGTAACATTTGTTCTGATAAATAACATAATAACATATAGATAAATATTATTTAGGTATAAATAATATAAATATAATTAATATATAATAATAATAAAATTAATTAATATTTAGCTGAGTTATGCATAACTCCGTTATTTAAATTTTACATTGTTATTATGTAACTGTGATAGAGCTGTTATAGAGCTAATTCATCACACAGTGTGTGTCATTTTGCGTCTCAGGTGACTCACCTGTAGATCACCTGGTATATAACGTGTTACAATCTGTTACGTAACAGTTATATACCTGTTATATAACCGTGTTTGCTTGGAAAGAAGGATATAATTTCTATATCCTTACTTCCAGCAGGGTATTCAAATCCATCCTTGTTTATTTCATTTCGATTCAATTATTTTGTTTTAAAAAAGAGATGGGTTCGAGGATAAAAAGGAATAACATTTTTTTTGCATAGAGATAAACTAAGAGATAGAAAGAGATAGATATTACCAGAAACTGGGATAGATTGAAGAATAGGAAGAGGTAGACATTACTAGAAACAGGGTAGTGTGAGAAATAGGAAGATATATATAGATATTACCAGACACATGGATAGATTGAGGGATAGAAAGAGATAGATATCACGGTACATAGCGATAGACTAAGGAATAGGACGAGATAATGTTTTTGGGATGCAAATGGCTATATGAAAGAAATAGAAAAGTTCTATCCCCATATTACTAGATTTTTCTAACTCTTTACTTCCAGCAGGGTAGTTGTCGACAACAATGTCTTTAATATTTTCGAGATATATTGTAACATCACTTCTTTAAGATAAGATTTACATTTATAATCTAAAATATGAGATCGATGTTTCTTTGAGGGATCTAAGAAGCAGAGGAAAGAAATCCGATTGGTTGTAATGGAAGTGGCGAAAGATTGCCAAAGTCATTTTACGAAGGGGAAGATCTCATCACCTCTAGCTGCGTGGCCAAGGCATAACCGGACTCCGCGAGCTGTTGTACCATTTGCGCCCAGTCCTAACGGAGGCAGGCAACAAATAAAGAGCAAAACACCATAAATTTCATTTAAGCAGATTTAACCAAGTATCGATCACCTTCCTCATAATAATCACCTTCCTCTTACCAATTTCCTCTCTTTTCAATTATTAAATTAAAATTAATTAATATTAAATTAAATTAAATTGTTATTAAATTCAATTTAATTAGGATTATTCGATTTAAAAATAAATTAAAAAGGGTCGACCACTGAATTTTTGTGTACTAGGAATATAATCCTAAAATAATATTCGGAAATATAGAGAATATATAGGAATATTTGGGAATACAAGTAATATAAAGATTATGTTCAACCTTAATTAAAATATTAAATAATTATAATATTTAAAATAAATTTTGAACTCGACACTCGACAGGTCATCTATTTTTTAAGAAAGGATCAAGAAGTGTGTAAAAAATTCAGCTACTCAAAATAACAAATTGGCTCTTTGCAGGAAATCTTTTTCGTTTGAGATCAAAAAGCTGCGCCAGGAAGTATGCCTTGTAAGTGTTAAATCAAGAAACGAGTACTTCGTTTTAGGAAACGTTTTTTTTTGCTCGACTTCAAACGAAAAACTCGAAAACATTAAATTTGATTCCCGGTTTTATTTTAATTCCTTAGCTAATTTCCGGGTTTCCCAGTTAGTAGACACCCTGTTCTATCGGATACAAATTCCGGAACGATTCGGATATTTTTCGATTGGTTCAGAGTGAATTTACAATTCGAAACTTTCGGCAGAGAAATCATAAGAATCTGGAGTGAATTTTCAACCGAATACTTGAATTTAAAAGCAAAACCGTTGAATTTTTCGCAAAATAGTTGAATTGTCAAGTAAAAATAGCTTAAGTGAAAAATGAAAATTTTCTAAAAAACTAAAAAAAAAGGAATTCAAAAAAAGAAAAAAAATAATAAAAACTCGGGAATAGGGAAAATAATGTGAAGCCTGTCCTTAATTTCTTTAATTGCGATGACTCCAATAAAATAAAATAAACTTTTGTCCTGCTTTGACCTCTTTATTTTAAACCACAAAAAAAATTCAAAATCAATTCTACCCATTTCGAAAATTTATTTTATGAAATATTTAATTTATAATAAAAAATTGAAAAAAGTCGTCGCAGCTCTTTTTTGGTCGAGAACATTTTCTAGGCGCTAATTACAGAGTGGTTCCTCATTATTTTTCCCGAGAAGAGGGCGCTTTCAGATTTTTTCTTTCACTGTTAAGGCCATGTAAGACTTACCTTAACAACATTTTTTTATCTGCAAAGCTATGTCTACATTTATTGAGATATCAAATTGAAAATTTCTAAAATTGAAACTAAA
>CAJFCO010018199.1:45476-58247 GCA_904066015.1 Synergus gifuensis
AAAAAAACCTTTTTTAGGAAACTGGATTTTGTCACTACCACAAAGCTTCCTCTATGAGGAAGCAATAGAAAGATATAAGCGAAGGTAGACAAGAGATAGAAAGGGATAGGCGGATATAGACAAGAGATAGGCGGAGATAGGAAAGAGATAGAAAGAGATAGGCGGAGATAGACAAGAAATAGAAAGATATAAGCGGAGATAGACAAGAGATGGAAAGGGATAGGCGGAGATAAACAAGAGATTGAAAGGGATAGGCGGATATAGACAAGAGATAGAAAAAGATAGAGAAGTGGGGATTGAAAGAAATAGGAGAGAACGGCGATTGACAAGGAAATAGAAAGAGATAGATGGGGATGGACAAAAGATAGAAAGAGATATGTAGAAGTGGAGATTGAAAGAGATAGGCGTTGATTTGGATTGAGGTGGAGACAGAAAAAGATAGGCGGAGATAGACAAGAGATAGAAAGAGTCTGTCGGGAGTTCGATTTTCGGCGTTTACAAAGAAATAGCGCAACGCAACCGATAATCTTATGGCGGAAGAAATGCTTACAGAATGAGGTTCCTAGCCGCACTCTTCCACACGAGCAGACGAGCTTCTATTATTATTAATGCGTAGTGTAACCACACAGGCGCTGAAGTATATTGGAGTTGAACCATGGTCTCATTACACTACTCTTTTGATTACTTTACACCTCTAGAGAATCGTAAAGTTCACTTTACGTTTCTCTAGAGGTGTAAAGTGAAAACCTCAGAAATCGGCTACTTTTCGCAGTCTTCGGAGACGCGGAAAATCGAACTTCTCACAGACGTGCTGTAAAAATTCACTTACCTACTTAGAACAACCAGTTATAGCAGTTAAAATATAAATTACAATCGTATTTTGAAATTCAGTTGAGAAATAGATACACGAAGTATGTTCAGCATTGATCACTGGTGCGCGCACTTCCAAAACAAAAGAACGAAGTATGCAAAATTTGAAAGAGATCCGTGGTGGGGGGTGTACAGTAAAATCAAATGTTCAACGTGGTGAATATTCAATTAACGGGAGGCGACTCTAAGAGTTCTTTACTTTATACATCAACTCACTTGAAGGGTAAGACTAGGCGATGATTGAGGTGACGGCCTATTGACTGTCTGGGGTGTCCTGTAAGAACCCAAAGAATTGAGCGGTGAGGCCTGTTGAGGTTGTGGAGACGTCGATCTCTGAAATAAAAAAAAAACTAGCTGTGAAGTTGTATCAACTTTTGTGCTCATTCAATGAGCACTTTGCTTCCTGTAAGCAAATATGATTTGTTTCCTCATAGAGGAAGCATTAAGTATTCTTTACATCAGCATTAAATTTTGATTATTTGAGAAGTTATATTCAAAAAATTCATTTTCGAAAATTACAATAAAGCATAACTTTCTTATTTTTCAATGAAATGCATTAATCTTATAGGTCAATCGATTCGCCTCGACGCAAGGAACCTTTATTTTCCTTACGTCAGCTTCGAATTTTCAATATTAGAGAAGTTATAGTTGAAAAACTATTTTTTTTTAAATTAAATGGAACCATAACTTTCTTATTTTTCAATGAAATGAAATAACATTATAGACCAATCGACTCGTCTCGACGCAAGGAACATTTATTACCCGTACGTCAAGTCAAAATTTTGATTATTTGAAAAGTTATAGTCGAAAAATTAATTTTTGAAAATACAATTAACCATAACGTCCTTATTTTTTTTAATCGATTATATTTATTAATCGATTCGTCTCGATACAAGGAATCTTTATTTTCCTTACATCAGCTTTCAATTTTGAATATTTGAGAAGTTATAATGAAAAAATGAATTTTACGAAAATTATAAATAACCATAACTTCTTTAATTTTCAGTTAAATGCATTAATCACACAGGTCAATCGATTCGTCTTGACACAAGGAATCTTTAATTTCCTTACACGAGCTTTGAATTTTGATTATTTGAAAAGTTATAGTAGAAAAATCAATTTGTAAAAAATTTTAAAAGTACATGAAACTTGTAAAATTAAATATTTTTTTAAACCCCTGTGAAAGAATTAAGGTTTTATAGGGTGGAAGAAGTGTGCAAATTTCATCCATTTCTATACACACGTTCTAGAGATATGCTGGGAACAAAAAAAAGGGACACACACACACACACACACGCGGACAATTTTTCAGGACATCATACTAGATATATTCCAATTAAAATTTATCAAAAAAAAACCTGTTTTTAGAAAATGGATTTTGTCATGACTACAAAGCTTCCTCTATGAGGAAGCAAAACAGTGAAATAGAATTTAGGTTTAAAATAAAACCTACATTTTAAATACACTGATTTCTAGTAAATTGTCCGTTAGTAAGCTGGCCGCTTTTACACTTGATTGATTCTGCGTCCTCCCCGAGCGTCCCTGGACAGTCGTCACTACCATCATTACCGGCACCCTGTGTCTGGTAATATCTATCTCTTCCTATCCCTTAGTCAATCTCTATTTTTGGTAATGTCTATCTCTTTCTATCTCTTAGTCTATTTATTCGCAAAAAAATGTTATTCGTTTCTACCCCGAATTCTATCTCCCTTGCTAGAAATTTGTATCTCTTTCTATCCCCAAGGCTATCTGTCCCTTATTAACATATTAATCTTCATATTTTAAACAAGCATAATAATTTTATAACTACAATATTTTGTACATACATATTATTCTGATCATAACTCTAGCGTATATAACACTGAAAAATCCGCATCTATTTCAATCCCCTCTTTCCTCTATCTTATCCTATTCTTTGCGAAAATATACATGGCCAAGGTCACACCTCCAAAATGCTCTCAATTAATTACAAATCTTTTAATTTAAATTTTTAAATACTTTTTTCAAACGAAATAATTTAACCGAAATTTAACGAAACAGAGAAGACGACATTCAAAAAGATATGTTTAGAAATAGGCTGTGACAGAAATCAGGAGATTGAAACATATAGGGGTAAATGTCGATTAACTAGGAGATAGAAAGAGATGGAATAGGATAGACGGGAGACTTAAAGGGATAGAAAAGCGGTGATTAAAAGATAGAAAGGTATAGACAGACAGAATAGAATAGAATAGAATAGAATAGAAGAGAGAGAGAGAGAGAGAGAGAGAGAGAGAGAGAGAGAGAGAGAGACTAGGTGTGATACATAGAAAGGAATATACGAGTGAGGATTTTAAGAGATAGGAGCGAATTGAGATAGACAAGGATATATTATAGAAAGGTACAAACAAGAATAGATGAGAAATAGGTAGGAATAGAGAATTGAGGATTGAAAAAGATAGGAATAAATTGAAATTGATAAGGAGATAGAAAGGGAGAGAGATACAAAAGAATAAAGAAATGGGGATTCAAAGAGGTAGGAGCGAAATTGTGATTGACAAGGAGATATAAAGAGATAGAATGGAATAGGCGAGAGATGGAAAGGGATAGAGAACTGGAGATTAAAAGAGATAAAACCGAATTAAGATTAACAAGGAGATAGAAAGGGATAGATAAGTATATATGGAGATAGACAGAGATAGAGAAGTGGGGATTGAAAGAGATAGGAGGGTACGGTGATTGACAAGGAGATAGAAAGAGATAATGAAGTGGAGATTGAAAGAAATAGGCGTTGATGTGGATTGAGATGGAGATAGAAAGAGATAGGCGCAGATAGACAAGAGATAGAAAAGGATGGAAAAGAGGAGATTTAAAGACATAAGTGTGGATGTGGATTGAAATGGATATAGAAAGGGATGGACGGGGATGGACAAAAGATAGAAAGAGATAGAAAAGTGGAGATTGAAAGAGATAGACGTTGATGTGGATTGAGATGGAAATAGAAAGTGATAGGCGAAGATAGACAAGAGATAGAAAGGGATAGAAAAGAGGAGATTCAAAGACACAAGCGTGCATGTGAATTGATATGGAGATAGAAAGAGATAACCGGGGATAGGCGAGAGATAGAGAGGGACAAGCAATCTTTATCCCTTTCTATCTTAGAGATACAAGGAGATAGAAAGCGATAGAATTTCTATCTCTTTACTTCCAGTAGGGCATAAAAGTGCTCGCTCGTCGCTTTAAATCCAGTTCAAAATGAATTTTAATTGGGTTAGCAAAATTTGAAATTTTGAGAATTTGTATTTTCGGTAAAAATATGTTGTTCCCTTGAAATTAGTATATTTGGTTTAATTGTAGTCACTTTTCAACTCGATATCTTAATAAATGCTGAAATTTTTTTTTTAAAGTTAAATCATAAATGTCGGTAAGGTAGGGATCGGATAACTGACACATGGCCTTAATAAATATATTGTCAATAATAAACTCACTGGACTTGTTGGCTGAGCTATAGGGCTGTGCGTTTGTGGATAGATGTAATGTCCTGTACATTGGGGTGCCTGCTGATGATTCTGTTGATGATTCTGCTGAGGAGGTGGTTGTTGAGAATAGGACTGAAGATCCTGTGGTGAAGTACTTGCGCTGTTTTCCAGAGCCACACCCTGCTTCATCCCAAAAATTATTAGCGACCAGATAGACTATCCTAATATGTAAATATGTACCAGGTCATCTATTAGATACATATCTACTTATTAAGGATGTGCGGTCCAAATTTCGGACCTCAAAATTCGATTTCCTCATTTTGCTTTAAAAAACATTACAATAATATTTTTTTCGCTCTGTAGCGCTTTTCACTTTTTAAATGAAAATTTGCGTAGAAAACGAAAAAATATATAATTTTAATATTTTTTTGTATTAAACGAAGAATTCGAAGTCACTTCAAAATTCAATTTCCTCATTTTAAGCAAAAAGGATTGAAATCATATATTATTGCGCTATGTAAGGTGAATGTCCCAGTTTTCGGACATGTCCCAGTTTTCGGACGGATGAGTACTTTCTGCATTATATTTACTTTTTTCTGTATGTTAGTTGTATTGAAACTCTAATTGAAAAGCGCCAAGCGATAATTTAAAGTTCGATTTTGCCTACAGAAAAAAAAGTTTGTGAGTGGACCTTCAGAAAAATTTCTAATAAATTAATTAAACTTGAAGCTCCCGCCGAGGCTACATTTTGTACCATCTGCTAGAGAGTAGTGGTTAGGATTATCATAACAGTTGTGTGTTATTGTGTTCACTATGTGAGTATTAAACAATTTATTTCTTTCTATAAACTCTAAAAATAATTGAATTTCATAATTAGATAGAATAAAATAGTGAAAAAATGCTTTTTATATTGAAAAATAGAGGTCCGGAAACAGGGACAGTAAAATCAGCCCATTTCACAGTTTTCGGACTCCATCGTACTTAACCTTCTTTATTTGGCGTAAAGAAGGTTAATATACAATATATAAAAGCTTAAATGATTAAAATATATATAAAGTGTTGGAAGATAACAAAATTTTATAATACTCGTGCTGATACTGTTAAATACTATATAGATTTTATATAAATATTAAAGTTTAATTTTGGAAATTAAATATAAATTGATAAATAAATTACAAAAAACTAACTGAATTATCTCTTACTATTTACTTAATTATTTTTAACGAATAAAAAAATAACCTCATTTCATCATATTTATAACTGTTCGATAACTAGGCCTTAGGGCGTCCGAAATCTGGGACATTCAAAATTCTGCCGTCCGATAACTAGGCCATCTTACAACTATCTTTTTATTAATTATAAATAATATTTAGAAATTAATTTTATATTGGAAAAAAATTTTTACGCATTTAAAAGAGTTGTTAAAATTCGAAGGAAAAAAAACCAAACAACTATATTAAAAAATGTGTTTGAAAATAAAAGAAAACCATGCGAATCTCTCTTAAATGTCCGAAAACTGGGACATTCACCTTATGTATATTCTCTTTTTTTAAAAGAGAATAGTGCTACAGAGCGATAAAATATCTGATTACATATTACATTTATTGAGTAAAATGAGGAAAATGAATTTTAAGGATAGATTTCAAACTCTTCGTTTTACGCAAAAAGTATTTAAATTATACATTTCATCGTTCTATGGGCATATTTCTATTTAAAAATAGAATAGTGCTATAAAGCGAAAAAAATCTAATTGGAATATTTATTGAGTAAAATGAGGAAATTGAATTTTAATGATAGAACTTGGTTGCAACACCTATAATCAACAGCAAGGTTCATTCACTGCCGACACTCTCGCAAATACAGATTCTATTCATTCCATTAAGGCCATGTATTACTTATCCGATTCCTACCTTACCGACAATTTTTCTCTGTAACGTTACTTCGAAGTTTATCTTAGATATCAAATTGATAATTTATAAAATTAAAGAAAATATGCTAAAGTACGTTTTCCTGGTCCTAAATTTTTATTAAAATAAAAAAAGTTCAAAACAATTTTTTTTATAAATGTAAATATTTAGGACTAGGTAAACGTACCTTAATTGCTTCATTTTAGACATTTTCAATTTGATATCTCAATAAATTTAGAAGTTGAGGTTGCAGAGAAAAAGTGTCGGTAAGGTAGGAATCGGATAAGTAATATATGACCTTAATTCTATTTATTCTATTTCTAAAACAACATCTACAACATTTAGAACCTCACACGGATCTGACTTCAGATTCTTGAAAATAAAATACCTTTCAAAATTGATGCGCTTCTCCTTGGGATTATTAATGAATTATTATTCGATTAATTATCAAAGAATGCAAAATGAGAAGTGCAACACTCATTGAACAAAGCTGCATTGAAAAATTTCGTTTGTCGTTTGCACAGTACAAGCAAAAACATTAAAAAAAGCTTTGCCGGGAGGTTATTATCATTTTCTCCCGGCATCGGCAGCGTGTAAAGCATTTTGTACAAAATAATAGATAATCAAAATTAAGAAAAATATAATAAGAATTAAGGCCACGTATCAGTTATCCGATCCCCACTATACCGAGATTTTTTTCTATGCAAAGCCATTTTGTATATTCATTGTTATATCGAGTTGAAAAATTGTAGAATTAAATTAAATTCGTTAAAATTCGTTTATCTGGCCATAAATATAAGATAATAAATATAAAACAAATTTAAATAATTTTTTTTATTACAAGAAGGACCACATAAACATCCATTAGTGTATTTACTTTATTTCACAAAATTTTCAACTCAATATCGCAATAAATGTAGAAATGTAATTACAGAGAAAGAAACGTCGGTAAGGTAGGGATCGAATAACTGATTCATGACCTTAAAGAAAAAGAAGAAAAATAAAAATGTGTATCTACTAACCTTAAACGTGGGAAGATACCTAGAGTTAACAGGCACTGATAAATGGTTCTGCAAATAAACAAAGACAAAGAACCGCTACAACGAAGGCAAAATAAAACAAAAAAACCAAAGTCAAAAACGAGCATTGAAGCACAGAAATAAAAAGCGATAGTCAGAAAAAAGCGGTGTGCGATTAGCCAAAATAATATCACTTCACAAACATTAATTGTAAATCCCATCTTCAAATTTCAAGTCGTTTCTTTTTATTATTGAGATTGGAATTCAAAATCTTAAGTAATCAATGACTTCAAAATATTTCAAGGTATTTCAAAATATTTCTTGAGTTTTAAAAGATTTCAAAAGATTTCAAAAAAATTTCAAATCATTTTAATGGATATTTTAAAGAAATGTTAAGGGAATTAAAAAAAAATTCAAGATTCTAATAGATTTCAAAAAATTTCATAACTTTAAGAGATTTCAAAAGATTTTAAAGAATTTAAAGAAAATTATTTTAAAGCCATGTACGACTTACACGATCCCTTCCTTACTGACATTTTTTTCTCTGCATATTAAATTGAAAATTTCTAAAATTGCAGCTAAAGCATTAGGGTACGTTTATCTGGTCCTAAATATTGACATTTAAAACAAAAAAATTTTTTTTAACAAATTTTTTATTTTTACAAAAATTTAAGACCAAATAAACATACATTAGCATAGTTTCTTTAATTTTAGAAATTTGCAATTTGATATCTCAATACATGTAGACGTAGCGTTGCAGAGAAAATAATGTCGGTAAGGTAGGGATCGGGTAAGTCTTACATGGCCTTAAGGGCACGTATTACTTATCTGATCTCTACCTTACCGACATTTTTTTCTCTGCAAAATGACTTCTAAATTTATGTATTGAGATATAAAATTGCAAATTTCTGTAATTAAAGCTAAAGCATTAAGGTATGTTTATCTGGTCCCAAATATTTACATTTATAAAAAAAATGTAAGATCAGATAAACATACCTTAGCATATTTTCATTAATTTTAGAAATTTTCAATTTGATATCTCAATAAATGTATAATCGCGTAGAAGTAACGTTGCAGAGAAAAAATGTCGGTAAGGTAGGGATCGGAGAAGTTTTCTTAAATGGATTTTGAGGAATATTAAGATACCAACAGATTTTGAGGAATTCTAATTTAAGGTATTTCGAAAAACTTTAAGAGTTTTCATTGAATTTTAAGATTTTCAAAAGAGGTCGCAATATTACAATTTTAAAGAATTCTAAATGATTTTAAGAGATTTAAAAGATTTTCAGAACATTCAATATTTCAAGATATTTTGAGGGATTTCGATGTATTTCGTAAAATCGTATAGAGGATACTAAAAGATTTTTTATAAATATTTAAGGATTTTATGGAATCTTTAAAAGGGATTCCAAAAGATTTTTATAAGTTTTGATATGGGCCACTTCCCAGACCATTGAGTTCGGCCCTGAAATATCGTCGCCGACGGAATTCCTAGACGGAATCCGCTTTAAACCGGCTCGAAGCTCCGACCCGATTCGCCAACCAATCAGGGAGCGCCTTGCGATGGCGGCAGCTTGGACACTAGCTTTCCGCTAGTGCCCGGCACTTGTCTCCCAGCGAGCGAACCAAGACGACTAAGCATCTGCGCGTCACATCGACTCCATCATGTCTTTTTTTTCTCTACCGCATTTTCGTTCCTTTTTCAGTCCTCTTTTCTAGTATAGTCGGTTCAATGTGTTCAAATATAGTTCTTTCTATTTAGCTTCAGTGTTTTTCCTTTCTTCCCAGTTATCTGTTTCAGCTTTCAACTACGGGACTTGCAGTTTTCCTCGTGGCGTCCTTTTCATCGTTGGATCGCCGCCTTTTCCAAGCGGCTCACAGTGTGGTGTTCGTTGTTCTCGTGTTTTAGTGCGTGTTTTCGGTTCCTTTTCTAAATTAGCGATTGCGTCGACTGGTTTTTCCTTTCCGGAGGATTATCCGCCGAACGCAATCGCGTTTCTTGCGTATTGCAGAACAATGGGGCGTTTTCGTTTTCGCGTACCTAGACGATATCGTCATATACTCGCGCGATTGGGAGGAACACCTGGTACATCTTTCCCTCGTGTTAGAACGACTGAGTATATACGGTCTCACGGTATCGCCTAAGAAATGCAATATCGGGCGAACATCGCTTCCTTACCTCGGCCACTGGATAAGTGCCGCCGGTAACTCGGCCCAATCCGAACATATAGAGGCGATCCGTACCGGTACTTTTCCCCGTACGCGTCGCGAATTACACTCGTTTATCGGAACGTGTAACTGGATTAAGGAATATATCCCTAATTCTTCTCATATTCTCGTACCCCTAACTGACATGCTGTCGCCCAAAAAGCCCTACAGAATCACCGACGATAAGCTCCACGCCTTCGAAGCCGTGAAAGCCGCGTTCACGAATCCGCTTCCCTTGAGTCGACCAGATCCCTCACTACGCTTCATACTACAGACCGATGCCAGCGCTAGAGGGATGGGCGCGGTCTTAATGCAAGAAACTGCTGACGGAAAACGAAACATCGTCTCCTACGCGAGCGCGAAATTTTCCCCAGCCGAGACACGGTACCACTGCAATGAGCAGGAGTGCCTCGCCGTGATCTGGGCGATAAAGCATTACCGACCCTATCTCGAAGATCGTCCTTTCAAGCTACGTACTGATAGCAAAACTCTGACCTGGCTCAAGAATCAAAAGGATACGAGGGCTAAACTCACTCGCTGGCATCTCCTCCTAAGCGAGTTTTCATTCGATATAGAGCACGTTTCCAGTAAGAACAACGAATTACCGGATGCTCTCTCTCGCCATCCTAATCCGGACAATCTATCACCCGGCGAACCCGACATGGATAGAACGTTGCCGCCCGCGCGCGCCGCAAATCCGTCGAGCGTTGGTCCTTCGGTTCCCGTCCTTAGTGCGTTAGACGTACCACCCTTGCTGGAGGAGATCATCGATGCACAACAGCTTGATCCGAATATCTCCCGCGAGGCGATACGATGGCGCGAGACACGAACGCGCGGACCTACGAACCAAGAAGAAGAGAGGTTCCTTGTCGAAAACAAACTCGACAAAAACGGTTTCTGGCGTCGTGACACTTCGAGTGGTAATTGGAGACTACAGGTACCAATGGCTCTTAGGGAACGTGTAATTCACGAGTTCCACGATACGCCGTTGTCAGGACATCCAGGTGCCGAAGAAACCATTCGCTCGATCCAAGAACTCTTCTTCTGGAAAGGAATGAATCGAGAAATTCGTCGCTACGTCGCGGGATGCCATCTATGCATTTGTTGCAAACCCGCGCACGGACAACGACCACCCGCACAACGACCACGACCCGCTCGAAGTGCATGGGATTCCGTCGCAGTGGACTTCATGGGACCGTATCCCACAACGAGCCGAGGAAACACACATATCATGGTCATTACTGATATGTTCACACGATGGGTGGAAGCCTTCCCTATGCGTGTCTGCGACGCATCTCATTCCGTCAAAATCTTGCAGGAACAGGTGTTCACGCGTTTTGGGTACCCAAAACGCCTTCTCAGCGACAACGGGCCACAATTCACTGGTCACACCTGGGCGGAGGCTGCAAAAAACTGGGATTGCGAGTTGTGGACGACTCCCATTTATCATCCACGAGCCAACCCCACTGAAAGGCGAAATCAAGAGCTTAAGAAGGGTCTTAAGCTCCGCCTCACCAACACCAACCAACGTACGTGGGACACTCACCTCCCGGAACTTCTTTTCAGTCTTCGAAGACGCAAAAACGCTGCAACCGGCGTTACACCAAACTATCTGCTCTTCGGTAGAACCATTGCTCGAGCTGGAGAGTGGAGGTTCCGTGACTTTCACCAACCAGACGAATCAGCGGAACACCGAGAAAGAGAAGAAGAGGCACGCACCCGTCAGGCTGAGTATCAGGCCGGATACGCGCCAACCCCAGTGCCTACCGCTTCCCGTTTTTCCATCGGAGACTGGGTCTACGCCAAAAGTCACTTCCTTTCGAATAAAGCCAAGGGTTTTAACGCAAAACTCGCCCAGTCTCGTACGGGACCCTATGAAATCATGGACGTTCGCGGAGAGGTGTACTGGATCCTAAAGGACGGGACCCCTCAAAAGGTTCATGGGTACGTGCTCCTTCACGTACGCTATCACCGGGGACGGAACAACCCCATACTCCACACCAAGTTGCCGATGCACAATCGCAACTACCCACACGTTCCAGGTCGGAATCGGAGTCGAGTGGTGATGACCAGTCACACTCATTCCCTCACGCCGTTTTCCAAACGCGCCAACGCAATCCTGAACCGACATCGGCCCCGATTCGCAGGGTTGACCTAACTCCAACTCAACCGCCTACGCCTTTCATGCTGGAGCTTGACTTGAGCCACGACGAGCAGTCACGCTCACTTCCGGACGTCGCTGAACAAGCGAGTTCCCTCGACACTGGAGCTGACCAGCTCCCGGTAACCACAACCATTGCCAATACACCACGGCAAATATCTACGCAATTCAGGTCGGAATGCGAGTTGAGCGATGACGACCAGTCAAGCTCAATCCCGGACACCGCTGAGCAAGCGTGTTCTTTCGCCACCGACGCTGACCAGCTTTCGGCATTTTCTACGGTCACAGAAGAAGAAGACGGAACGAGTAACGCCAGGAGGCGTTACAATCTACGCACCAGAGACCCGGTGGATTACCGGGACAGTCGCGCGTACGCTTCTCGGAAGAGGCGAAATTAGATTAAGCTTAAATGTTAATTAGATTAAGTAACTAGAATTAAGTAGATTTTAAGCTTCTTTGTTGTATTTGTGTTTTAATTAGTTATTCTAGGGTAATACAATTCTATATCTACGTTTACTACATTATATTTCAGGGAGGAACCAATGGTCTCTCCGAGAGGGGGTGGACTTGATATGGGCCACTTCCCAGACCATTGAGTTCGCCCCTGAAATATCGTTGCTGACGGAATTCCTAGACGGAATCCGGTTTAAACCGGCTCGAAGCTCCGACCCGATTCGCCGACCAATCAGGGAGCGCCTTGCGATGGCGGCAGCTTGGACACTAGCTTTCCGCTAGTGCCCGGCACTTGTCTCCCAGCGAGCGAACCAAGACGACTAAGCATCTGCGCGTCACATCGACTCCATCATGTCTTTTTTTTCTCTACCGCATTTTCGTTCCTTTTTCAGTCCTCTTTTCTAGTATAGTCGGTTCAATGTGTTCAAATATAGTTCTTTCTATTTAGCTTCAGTGTTTTTCCTTTCTTCCCAGTTATCTGTTTCAGCTTTCAACTACGGGACTTGCAGTTTTCCTCGTGGCGTCCTTTTCATCGTTGGATCGCCGCCTTTTCCAAGCGGCTCACAGTGTGGTGTTCGTTGTTCTCGTGTTTTAGTGCGTGTTTTCGGTTCCTTTTCTAAATTAGCGATTGCGTCGACTGGTTTTTCCTTTCCGGAGGATTATCCGCCGAACGCAATCGCGTTTCTTGCGTATTG
>CAJFCO010018199.1:66066-80932 GCA_904066015.1 Synergus gifuensis
ATCTCAATAAATGTAGATGTAGCGTTGCAGAGAAAAAAATGTCTGTAGAGTAGAGATCGGGTAAGTCTTACATGGCTTTAAACTGGAAAAGTGGAAAGCAAAAGAATTTGATTTCAATTTGAAAATCACGCTAAAACGTAAAAATTGAGACTCTACTCGGAAGCTGAATGAAATTCACAAGAATCCTTAAAGTTCTCCAATTATATCGTTAAAAGATTTAAAGTTAAACTTAGTGTTCTCTTGGTTGCCTTTTATTTACCTTGCTTTACAAGTGCACCCTGCGATCCGATACGAAACACGCGAATGGACCGTGCTTTTTGAAAAAATCTAAAAAAAAATTAAGACTGTTGGACTCAAGTGCAACCCTCAAAATTCTATCATTTAATTGTATACAAAAGGATTAAAACTATCAATTCTTCCGCTCTGTACGCTTAATTCTTTTTAAAAAATGAAAAATGGTAGACAGTGAAAAAATATTTTAACATAATATTTGTTGAGTAAAATGAGGAAATCTAATTTTGAGATTAGATGTCGAATTCTTCGTTTTGTGCAAAAAACATTGAAATTACATTTTTTCGCTTTTTCTGAAGGCTACGTATTACTTATCCGATTCCTACCTTACCGACATTTGTTTCTCTGCAGCGTTACTTCTAAATTTATTGAGATATCAAATTGAATAATTTTACAATTAAAGAAGATGTGCTAAGGTATGTTTATCTGGTTTTAAATATTTATAAAAATAAAAATTTTAATTAAAAAATTTTTTTATAAATGTCGATATTTAGGACCAGATAAACGTACCTTAATGCTTTAGCTTCAATTTTAGAAATTTTTAATTTGATATCTCAATAAATGTAGAAGTAGCATTGCAGAGAAAAAATGATGGTAAGGTAGGGATCGGGTAAGTCTCACATGGCTTTAAAAGGTATAGAATGAAAGAATTTTTTTGTAATATCTGTTGAAGTAAAATGAAGAAAGCATTTTTCGAACTAAGGACATGAGCCCAAAACCCGTAAATCTTGAAAAGAAAATTGTATCAAAGTAATTCGTATCGGATAGCAACATGGTGATAGTAGACTATTTAGAGGATCGCAAGGATATTTACTTGGACGCTTGGCGGGCTGTGTTCCTGTGAAAAGGATAGCCTTCCAGCTTGCGCCAAGCTGGTCGGCGACAAATTGGTAGGGCTGCTCGTTTGAGGACTCTGCAATAACGCATTCATAATTTCAGACAAATTCCTCCGTCGAGTTCCCAAGACTAAATTAAATTCTTTAAATTTCTCAAAAGATACTTTTTAGACAAAGCAAAGGCATCTTAAGAGCATGTAGCAATTACCATATGAGCAAATTTAAGGTCATGTAGGACTTACCCGATCCCTACCTTACCTACATTTTTTCTCTGCAACGCTACGTCCACATTTATTGAGAAGATTGAAAATTTGAAATTGAAAATTTCTAAAGTTGAAGCTAAAGCATTAAGGTACGTTTATCTGGTCCTAAATATTGACATTTATAAAACAAAATTTTTATCAAAAATTTTGTTTTTACTTTTACAAAAATTTAAGACCGAATAAACATACCTTAGCATATTTTCTTTAATTTTAGAAATTTTCAATTTGATATTTCAATAAATGTAGACGCAGCGTTGCAGATAAAAAAATGTCGGTAAGGTAGGTATCGGGTAAGTCTTAAATGACCTTAAATAACTTCGTTATTTTCTCATAATTTTTTCAAAAAGTAAAAATTGCAAGATAAAAAAACGGGTTATCTAAAATTGCTCATATGGTAAGTAATATATGCCCTTAAGGGCATGCTCTGCGCTTAGTTATGAAAAATTTTTTTGGCGCTCACCATGTCCAAACGGAATCATATATCGCTCTCGAAATTTGGAATATAGGAAATGAGACATTAAATTACGTTTGTATATTTAGTTGGAGCCATAATTTTGAAAAAATATCAGATCCCTACTTTGCCGACTTGGTTTTTTTTCAAAATTTTGACTATAACTAAATATACAAATGTAATTTAATGTCTCGTTTCCTGTATTCCAAATTTTGTGAGCGATATATGATTCCGTTTGGACATGGTGAGCGCCAAACAAATTGGTTATGCCGTCATCGTAGGGCATGCCCTTAAAGCCGTTCATCAGTTATACATCCCCTAACTTACCGAGATTCTCTTCCCTACAATTTTATTTCTACATTTATTGAAATATCGAATTGAAGATTTTTTAAAATCAACGGACATTTATTAAGGGCATGTGATACTTTACCATAAGAGCAAATTAGTTATACCAATTATACATTCGTGATAATAAATATCTTTAACTAATAAAAGTCAATAAACCTTCGCCTCATATAGACGAAGGTTTATTGACTCTTATTTACTAAAAATATTTATTATTATAAATGAATAATTGGTATAACTAATTTGGCCTTATGGTAAAGTATCACATAACCTTAATGTACGTTTATCTGATCCTATGTTTTTATTAAAACAAAGGACAAAATTTTAAAAATATCGTTTTTAATAAATGTAAATATTTAGAACCAGAAAAAGGTACTTTCAAATTTAGGAATTTTCAACTAGATATCGCAATAAATGTTGAAATGGCATTACAGAGAAAAGATTGTCGGTCAGGTAGAGATAGGTTATCCGATCCCTACCTTGCCGGCATTTTTTCCCCGCCATTTTATCATTATTTATTGAGATATAAAGTTGAAAATTTCTCAATTTAAGGGACATATACTAAAGGTACGTTTATTTGGTATTAAATTTTTATTAAAAGAAAAACAATGTTTTGATAATTATTTTTATCAATTTCAATATTAAGGGTATGTGATACTTTACCATAAGAGCAAATTAGTTATACCAATTATACATTCGTGATAATAAATATCTTTAACTAATAAAAGTCAATAAACCTTCGCCTCATATAGACGAAGGTTTATTGACTCTTATTTACTAAAAATATTTATTATTATGAATGTATAATTGGTATAACTAATTTGCTCTTATGGTAAAGTATCACATGCCCTTAAGGACCTTAACGTTCCTTAGTCTATTTACTTTAATTTTTTGAAACTTTGACGTCGATATTTCAATAAATGTAGAAGCGTCATTGCAGGCTAAAAATGATGGTAAAGTAGGGATCGGATAACTAATACATGACCTTAAGGGCTTTAGATTCAATTTCTAAACACAATATTCTATTTCTTCATTTCATTCGACCAATATTATAATTAGAAATTTTTTCGCTCTGTAAGGCTACGCATTTTTTAAGTAGAATTATGAATGTAAAGCGAAAAAACGTCTAAATTAAATACTTGTTTTATAAAATGAAAAGATTGAATTTTTTGAGGTTAGTACTTGGATTTAACGCTCTCAAACTGTTTCATAGAAAATGCTTAGAGGCTGGATATCAAAAAAACGGTTACGAATCGCGTTTGAAAATGAATTCAATTTAGAAAAGACGGCTAAGAAATTTCAACTCATTGAAAGAAATTTATTTTATAATAATAAGAGTAAGAATAATAATAATAATAATAATAATAATATTAATAATTCAAGGTTCGATTTCATCTTGAATTCACAAGAATTCAAGTGAAATAAAAACCATTCATTCGCAAAATTTTTTTAACTTTTAATAAAAAATTAATTGTAGTCTAGTTTCCAACAAAAAAAAATTAATTTTCAATCGAGTAGTTTATTTTTCAATAAAAAAATTAAATGTTCAAGGATTTAAAGGAATTTGAAAATATTTCAAGATTTTAAGGCCATGTAAGACTTACCTGAGCCCTAACTTACCGATTTTTTTTTATCTGCAACACTACGTCTACATTTATTGAGATATCGCAAATTGAAAATTTCTAAAATTAAAGAAAATATGTTAAGGTATGTTTATCTGGTCTTAAATTTCTGCCAATGTCAATATTTAGGACCAGTTAAACGTACCTTAATGCTTTAGCTTCAATTTTAGAAATTTTCAATTTGATATCTCAATAAATGTAGACGTACACGGAGAGAAAAATCAGCGTTTGAAGCGACGCTTATTCGTCGTTTGAAGCTACGAGTCTTGATCGTCGTTCAAAACGACGAGAATCGTAGCTTGAAGCGACGAATTCGTCGTTTCAAGCTACGATACGTATCGTGGTTTGAAGCCACGACTTTCGTCGTTTGAAACGACGTGGATCGCGGCTTGAAACGACGATCAAGCTGCAACCAAAAATAAGCCCCGCCCATATCGAAACGCTTGCGCAGCGGCGTGTTACATTCAGCAAAATTCATGCTGCGTAACAGCTAAGTATTTCTCGTGTATTTATAATAATTATTTATTATTATTTATGGATCTTAATTTTTTAAACAATTTAAAAGGAGTTATTAATATATATATATATATATATTATAGGTTATAATGACACATTTATATGCTTGTACGCGCTTCGAAACTGGAGGCGTGGCCTAATTCAGGAATGCAAGAGTTTCGTAGTTTCAAACGACGAGAGTCGTAGCTTCAAACGACGAAGCGATTCGTAGGATGAAACGACGATATTCGGCGTCTCAGACGACGATGAATCGTCGTTTGAAGCTACGATGCCCTTCCGTCGTTTCAAACGCTGATTTTTCTCTCCGTGTAGCGTTGCAGAAAAAAAAAATGTCAGTAAGGTAGGGATCGGGTAAGACTTACATGGCCTTACAAGGGTTTTCCTAGAATTTAAAGATATTAATAAGGGCATGTAGTAATTACCATAAGAGTAAATGGAGTAAATTTAATATCTCCAACCAGGTTCTCCAAGCCTCAGTGCAATCGATCTCTACCGGTATGGTAGGGATCGAATAGCTGATACATTACTTTCAAAGACCTTTTAAAGAATTTAAAAGTTTTTAGTAAAACTTAAGGGCATTGCATAAACGAACTTTGAAATTTGTGTGCACACCAGTGGGCGTTTCTTATGTATCGAGGTATCTGATTGGTGTAGACAATATGGCTGTACGGGAAATGACAGACAGATCGAAATTTCACACCGGGAATATTATAATTTATACACAACTCCTGCATTTATGGAAAATTCGAAGGTGTCACAGAAAATTCTATAACTTCCAACTATGCATCTGTAAGAGAGAATTCCGTGAAAGATTCCGTAAAAATCCGTATTTTGTATAGAAAGTGGTCGAAACCTCAAGCATACCATCGGAAATCGCAGCCATATTATCTGTCACAGCAGACAATGTGACTGTATGGGAGATCACATTTCACGCCGGGAATATTATAATTTATGCACAACTCCTGCATTTATGGAAAATTCGAAGGTGTCACAGAAAATTCTATAACTTCCAACTATGCATCTGTAAGAGAGAATTCCGTGAAAGATTCCGTAAAAATCCGTATTTTGTGTACAAAGTGGTCGAAACCTCACGCATATACTATCGGAAAATGATAAAGTTTTGACATCATCTATAGTGCGTCAGTCGTTCAGTGTAGCAAGAGCAGCGACATATGTTACCGACCGAAAAATGTATCACTCGCGTACTCACATGATAGATGTCACTAGATGATAAAGACAATACAAATTTTCCGATGGTTCTTGACATTTTGACCACTTTGAACACAAAATACGGATTTTTACGTAATCTTTCACGGAATTCTCTCTTCCAAATGCATAGTTGGAAGTTATAAAATTTTCAATGACATGAAATTCCCGGCGTGAAATTTGATTTCCCGCGCACCCATCTTGTCAGCTGTGATAATTTATATAGATGTCAAAACTTTATCATTTTCCGATGGTATGCTTGAGGTTTATTATAATTTATATATGACTAGATATTTATGCGCAATTGGTGTGCCATTTGAGAAAAGGAAGTTCGTCATTATTGGGAGATTCGAATGTATTATAATTTATAATAATTATACATTTACTTCTATTGAAGATTGAAAAAATTTATAAAGTGTTGCACTTGTTTATTTATAAAATGATAAGTTACAAATTAGTTTTTGGTAACTTGACGAATATCAGAAATTAGCAAAAACGAATTTTATACACATTTCTAAAATTCTACATTTCAAACTTGGTAAATTTCTAAATTACCAAATGTTTCCATTTGCTATACACTCGACTCTCCCAATATCAATCATCGCAATGGTAACAACCTCGCAATAGTAACCTGCAGTTACCTCAAATCTCACTGGATACACTGCGCATGAGTTGTGCGCTCGGCATCTGATTGTTTGCTATTCACAAGCAATTTAAAAAATATTTTATTATACGCAATATGCATGCGCAATTGATGAGAGACATCCGCAATTTGTGTGACATTTGAGAGAAGGAATTTCGTTGAAATTGCGAGGGAATCTGGTCTGGATTTTGTTGATATTGGGAGAGTCGAGTGTAAATTATAAATTTGTTTTTTTATAAACTATGTACAGTAATGTTCAACGATGCCTTCCGCTGTTTTGTAACGACCCAACCCTGACTTCTATAAGATTCTAATGGAAAACAGGGTTGGGTCGTTACAAAACAGAGGAAGACATCGTTGAACATGACTGTACAAGTCAATGAATAAATAATAAAATAAATAAGGAAAAAGAAGGAATAAATCAGAAACGATTGCTAATTTTCTGATGGATAATTATTAGGGGTACAACTTTGCTTCCGCCGTTTTTCGATAGATGGCTGCAGCGGTAAGTGTCGGTTGAAATAGGCAGGTCAAAAATTTCATACAGTAAGCTTGGACATCTGTCAACATAACGATAGCACCACATTAGTGAATTTGTGTTTGCATCAGAAGTGTATTCTCGATCGAAGATGTCAGTTTTCGAGCCAAATTCTCGTCATTTGCGGGAAGTGTTCATTTTCTGCTTTCATTTGAAGAAAACTGCGGCTGAGGCTCATCGAATGCTCTCAAGTGCTTACGGTGACGCTGCTCTTAGTGAAAGAACGTGTCGTGAGTGGTTTCAACGCTTTAAAAGCGGTGATTTTTATGTCGAGGACCGGTATGGCGGCGGAAGAGAAAAAATTTTCGAAGATTACGAACTGGAGGCATTACTTGCTGAAGACTCGTGCCAAACGCAAGAAGAATTAGCAAAATCATTGGGAGTCACTCAACAAGCAATTTCGAAACGCCTCAAAGCCATGGGAATGATTCAGAAGCAAGGAAATTTGGTTCCTTATGAATTGAAGCCAAGAGACGTTGAACGCCGTTTCTTTGCTTGTGAACAGCTGCTTCAAAGAAAGAATCGGAAGGGTTTTTTACATCGCATTGTAACCGGCGACGAAAAATGGGTTCACTACGATAATCCCAAACGCAGAAAATCATGGGGAATGCCCGGACATGCCTCCACATCTACGCCTAGACCGAATATTCACGGTGCCAAGGTTATGCTCTGCATTTTGTGGGACCAGCTCGGTGTGGTGTATTATGAGCTGTTGAAACCGAGTGAAACTATCACTGGGGATCGGTATCGAACGCAATTGATGCGTTTGAGTCGAGCATTGAAGGAGAAACGGCCACAGTATCAAGAGAGACACGATAAAGTTATCCTGCAACATGACAATGCTCGGCAACATGTCGCAAAACCCGTCAAGACATACTTGGAAACCCTAAAATGGGAAGTCTTACCTCACCCGCCGTACTCTCCAGACATTGCTCCTTCCGACCACCATTTGTTCCGATCGATGGCACATGGCTTAGCTGAGCAGCATTTCCACTCTTATGAAGAAGTTAAAGAATGGATCGCCTCAAAAGACGAAAAGTTTTTTCGAGATGGTATCCGATAATTTCCCGAAAGATGGCAAAAAGTAGTGGCTAGTGACGGACAGTACTTTGAATCATAAACAGGTAATCACTTTTTCAGAATAAAGCCTCAAATTTTCGAAAAAATCGGCGGAAGCAAAGTTGTGCACCTAATAATAGACTTACCTTTTTATTGAACGTGCACATTTTTCCGACGTAGCGGACATAACCTCAGCGATCAAGCGTCAACTCGTTCAACTTTTTCGGCTTCAGTTCTCGCACACTAACAACTACGGAATTCCCTAGACTCACAAACTGTTTAACTTTAAACTCCCTACAAAAAACCCCAGAACGGCCTGGCCCGGAAGTAGAGGCTTGTTACCGAAAGTTCACATGGCAGCTTCACCCCCGTGAGTAAAACCATGAGAGTGAGAGAAATAGTAGTGATGGAGCGTCTCTCTCCCTCTCATGGTTTTGCGCAAAAACGCAACGCATCCGGATACATGGGATGTCACCCTGATGCGTCAGGGTGCCGTCCTATGGTAGCAGAATTCGCAAAGTAGAGAGCAGTAAATCATAAGAGTGAAAGAGAGAGAAAATCTACCTGTCTCTTTCACTTTTATGATTTTCTGCTTTGCGTTTTCTGCGGACATGGGGCGGAACCTTCAAGATACAGTCCCATGTTGGCAGAAAGTGTCGGCGTAAAGCAGAAACTCATGAGAGTGACAGAGATAGATAGATCAGTGTGTCTCTTTCACTCTCATGAGTTTCTGTTTTACGCCGACGTTTTCTGCCGACATGGGACTGCACCTTCACTCCAAGTTTTTTTTACGTAATTTACATGGTTTTCTAATTATGTAAATTACGTATTTTACGTAGAAAACACCACCACTCAATATGAATATGTTATTTTTGACGTAAAATACTTAGTAAATTACTGTAAAAAAAACCATGTAATTTACCTTAGATATTTTAGTTACCCAATCGTGTACCTCAAAACTTTATCATTTTCCGATGGTATGCTTGAGGTTTCGACAACTTTGTACACAAAATACGGATTTTTACGGAATCTTTCACGCAATTCTCTCTTACAGATGCATAGTTGGAAGTTATAGAATTTTCTATGACACCTTCGAATTTTCCGTCAATGTCATAGTTATGCATAAAATTATAATTTTCCCGGCGTGAAATTTGATCCCCCACACAAACACATTGTCTGCTGTGACAGATAATATGGCTGCGATTTCCGATGGTATGCTTGAGGTTTTGACCACTTTGTACACAAAATACGGATTTTTACGTAATCGTTCACGGAATTCTCTCTTACAGATGCATAGTTGGAACTTATAGAATTTTCTATGACACCTTCGAATTTTCCGTCAATGCCGGAGTCATATATAAATTATAATAAACCTCAAGCATACCATCGGAAAATGATAAAGTTTTGACATCTATATAAATTGTCACAGCTGACAAGATGGGTGCGCAGGAGATCCAATTTCACGCCGGGAAGATTGTAATTTTATGCATAACTCCGGCATTGACGGAAAATTCAAAGGTGTCATTGAAAATTTTATAACTTCCAACTATGCATTTGGAAGAGAGAATTCCGTGAAAGATTACGTAAAAATCCGTATTTTGTGTTCAAAGTGGTCAAAATGTCAAGAACCATCGGAAAATTTGTATTGTCTTGTAGGTATTTTTGAATTCAAAGACCAATAGATAACAGTAGTGCCTACAGTTCACTACTCCCACACACTCGAGGACCCAAATGGTTTAAAATGATTTAAATGAACCAAATAACATTTATTACCGACTTTAGAATCAATTTGCCAAACTTGGCGTGGTATTACAGAAAAGATCGACTAACTGTCGGAACGTTCGGAACGAGTCTACTCGACTCTTGTACATTTTTGATCCATGACCATGAGAACTTAAAACTAGAGAGGAAACTCACTGAGCAACGAAGCTCGACTCGCAAGCAACCCCCACTCCGCTGAGTGGTAAGGTTGGGTAGGCTATGCCTACAGTACTCCCCGCTTAGTGATAGCGATAATAAAAATAAAAAATTGTACTGATTAATAAAACATATTAGTTGGGAGTTCTCGATGAATGCATTACACATGTACATAAAAATGCTTAAACTTAAGAGTTTGATAAATAGAAATTTGTTTTAACATTTTGAGCATAAGAAATCTAACTTTGGTTTGTTTCTTGCAGGTACAAAAGAAACTTAGCATAAAGTCTTAGAACTAGGTGTGATAACATCATAGATTTTGTTTCCGCAGTTACATCGAAGGCATATTCTTAAAATTAGGTTTTATCACATTTTATAATCATCTTGTTTGGTTATTTTATTTGAAAATTTGACTAAACATTGAATCTGACTTTCTTTTTATTCTCATAAGTTTTGAGAACAGGACGAGAACTGGACGGATCGTTATTTAAAGGAATAATGCAAATGTCATCACGTAAGAAGTAAGCAGGTTTAAGATGTTCGACTGAAACCTGACGCGGTGTGCCGTTGACATCTATTTCAAATACTCTATCCGAAGTACGCTTAATAATCCTATGCGGACCGGTGAAAGGGCGTTCCAAATATTTCTTAATAGCTTTAACACTCATAAACACATGAGTGTACGAGTTTAGATCTTTGTGGAAAAAGATTTTCTTTTTATATTTATGTCCTACCGAAACCGGTTTAATTTCCCGCATGTGCTCTCGAAATTCTTCGAGGAACACCTGCAGATTAAGTGAAAAATTCTCCGGTAAGATGAACTCGCCAGGAATCCGCAAGGTAGTACCAAAAACATACTCGGAAGGAGAAGCACCCGTATCAAGAACGTTAGAGCGTAATCCAAGCATCACCGTCGACAAAGTATATGTCCAGTTTGGGTTGGAATGGCACATTATCGCTGCTTTAAGGCATCGATGCCAGCGTTCGATCATTCCGTTAGAGAAAGGATGGCACGCTGTTGTGTGGATTCGAAGACATCCAATAAGTTGTAATAAAGCTTTAAACAGTTGTGACTCGCCACGGTCAAGGCTTCTATGTCTTTCAGGGCCACTGCTTCAGGCCAACGCGAAAATCGGTCAATTAACGTTAGACAATATTTGTAACCATCACTCACTGGTAGTGGACCAACTATGTCCATGTGAATGTGCCTAAATCTTTCCTCAGGAGCGACAAAGTCGGCTGGAGCAAGTTTGTTGTATCGCGTTATTTTTGATTGTTGGCAATCAAGACAAGTTTTGCACCATAATTTAATGTCTTGATGCATCGAAGGCCAGACGTATCGTTTACGAATCAACCTGTCCGAGGCTTTTGCACCAGGATGGGCTTTGTCATGAAAGAGCCTGAACAGGCGTTCGCGCAAAGCCACAGGTACGAACGGCCGAAGAGTCGAATCGGAAATATCGCAATCAATGGCTGTATGGTCTGGGCCCCAAAAAACCTTTGTTAATTTAAGGGAAAGATTAGGGTCCAATAAGACGCGCTTCAAATCCTCATCGCTTTTCTGAGCTTCCGCTAAGTCGATCAGGCTCCATTCGGTTGGCAGAATAATGGATTCGACCCGAGACAGAGAGTCTGCGACAACATTTTCTGAACCCGGATGGTATTCAATCCCGGTTGTAAATTGCGAAATATAAGACAACTGACGTTGTTGGCGTGGGGAAGCTTTCTCAGAACGCTGTAAAAATGCGAAAGATAGGGGTTTATGGTCGGTGATAATTTTGAAATTGTGTCCTTCCAAAAAATGCCGAACTGCCTCATAAATGGCCGTGAGTTCACGGTCATAAGTACTGTACGAGCGCTGAGGAGGAGTAAACTTCCTGGAGAAGAAAGCCAAAGGTCTCCAAGAACCAGATATCATTTTTTCCAGAGAAGCTCCCATGCCAGAGTCAGAGGCATCTGTAACAAGTCGAGTATCAGCCTTAATAGAAGGATGAGTAAGAAGAGTAGCATTGGATAAGTCATTTTTGATTTTCTCGAATGACCCTTCTGCATCGGGAGTCCAGGCGATTTCTCGTTTGTCATTTTTGCGAGTGTCGTGTAAAAATTGCTTTAAAGGTGTTTGAGTTTTGGCCGCATGCGGGATACTTCGTCGATAAAAGTTGGCTCATCCTAGGAACCTACGCAATTCAACAATCGTGCGGGGTTTAGGAAACTTCAATATGGCTTGGACCTTTTCCAAAGTTGGTTTGGAGCCTTCACCATTTATGGTGTAGCCAAGGAATTCCAATTCGCTCTTCCCGAATTGGCACTTGTTAAGGTTAAGGCGCAGTCCACAATCTTTCAACCGTTGGAAAACTATGCGCAGATGTTTCTTGTGTTCCTCAAGATTAGCGGAAGACACAAGAACATCATCGATATAGGCGAACACGAAATCTAGGTCACCGAGAGCCTGGAAAATGTAACGCTGGAAAGTTTGTCCAGCATTTCGCAAACCAAAATTCATCATGGGATATTCGTAGAGGCCAAACGGAGTGATGACTGCGGTCTTACAAATATCCTGAGCTGCAACAGGAATCTGATTATAGGCTTTATGCAAATCCAATTTCGAAAATATGGTCATTCCATGCAGATTTGCCGCAAAATCATGCAAGTGAGGTACCGGATATTTATCCGGAACGGTCACTGCATTTAAACGGCGATAATCGCCACAAATCCGCCACGTGCCGTCTTTTTTAGCAGCCATATGAATTGGCGATGCCCATGGACTTCTTGACGGTCTGCAAATACCTAAATCAAGCATATTTTGAAACTATTTTTTGGCAATGGCCAATTTTTCAGGTGACAAGCGTCTAGCACGCTCTGAGACGGGTGGACCGTTAGTGAAGATACGATGTTCGACTCCCTGAACCTTAAGCATTGAATCCTGCGCAACATTAGTAATCTCCAGGAAATCTGACAAAATGTCGGAAAATACTGAAGATCGATCAATCGGGCTGATGCCGAATATGGTTATATCTTTTAAAAAACCAGAGGTGCTAAGGCCTGTCGAAGTATCCACCAAGCGAGATTCGTGTAACACTGGAACGAGTTGAAAATGAGCGAGAAAATCAGCACCCAAAATACGGTTAGGAACAGCAGCGACACAAAAATTCCAAGGGTATTGACGACGAAGTTTTAAATCAAGGGTTGCGCATTTTTCGCCGAAAGTTGAAATCGGTGAATTATCGGACGTAAATAGGACAGTATCGGTAGCTAAGGCTTTCGCTTTCTTATTTACAGGTAGGATGGAAACATCAGAGCCGGTATCTACCAAAAATACTAATCCGGAACTACAATCTCGGACATGGAGGCGTTTAGAAAGAGAACGGCCTGTGGTGGTTGCCTCCGTACGTACAGGCTTGGATAGTTTTCCTTCTGAGGAGGAAAGGGCTTCCAATCACAAGGCTGATTACATTTGTGGGCCTTTTTACCGAAACGAGAGTGATAATAGCAAAAACGTTTTGAATTTATGCTTGAAGAACGTGCACGATTTCCCTCGTGAGGACCTGAACGAGAACTAGCACGAGATCGGCTCGATGTGGCTTCGAGCTTGTCCAATCTTTGAATAATCTGACGGAGCATAAGCTCGAGAGAGTCAGAATTAGGGGTAGTTCGCGCGACCGCTGCCGATTGTTGATTCGCTGTGGATCCAACCGAAGTTTCAGAAACCTGCAAAGCGTTAGGTTGGTATGTTTCGATAATTTTGTCAGCCATTTCGGCTAAATCCTGTAAATTCGCTAAATTCCCAACGGACAAAACAGCTCTGACGTGAGCAGGTAATTGTTCAAGAAAGACGGATTTCAAAATAGTGTCACTGCACTGATCTTGATTTAGATTCGAATTAATATTTCTAAGTTGGTTTAAAATATAAGACGGTTTTCCAGAGGTCAAACCATCTCCCTTAAGAAGCTGGCGCAGATGGGCTTCGGCAGAAATTGCAAAAGAAGATATAATTCTGTTCTTAATTTGAGTATATAGGTCCGGAGGCCGCGGGCGGATGGATATAATGTCCTTAATACAAGCCAAAACTTCCGGACTGAGAGACTCTATCATGGTATCAGCCTGGGTTATCTCTGTAGTGATTCGCGCAACGTTAAATGAAGATTCAATTTGAAGGAACCAAAGGTTCGGATTATTAGGCAAAAATCGCGGAATACGCGGATATCGGTAAGATTCGACACGATTTGCCTGATCCCCAGCAAGTTCACCTGCGCGGTCACCTGGTTGCACGTTATTATCAGAAGTAGACATGATGGCAATTTAAAAAAAAAGATTACGTAAATCGCTTAAAATAATACACCGTAGTATAAGAGCTCTGAGATCTTTCAATATTGCGATAAGAAATCTTTGGAATATTCATACACTAATAAATTATGCCCAAATAATAAAATTTACATGTTTATATTAAAGACTAGCGCATGAAAGCTATTCTAAAAGAAATACTGATAGTTTCGCATGAAAATCGCAATTAGTTGTCGAAATTAAAACGCAATAACTATATCTAATGCTTTTAAAATCGTAAAATTACCTTTCAGGAAAGAAAAAAAATAATCGCAAATTTATTTTTGATAAATCCTACTCTTGTGAAAAATTTGAGAAACATGTTCGTTGACATGAAGCACATTTTGAACCACGTAGTGTCTTTGAGAGGTTATAAAACTTTTAGCCGCGAAATCACACGCTTAAATGCTAATAGATACCTTTACAATAGTTGCATAAATATACAAATGTTTCTTTTCTTTAAAAGAAAAGCGTGGAAAATCTCCAGAAAATGCGACGCTTTTTGTCGGGGTCACCATTTGTAGGTATTTTTGAATTCAAAGGCCAATAGATAATAGTAGTGCCTACAGTTCACTACTTCCACACACTCCAGGACCCAAATGGTTTAAAATGATTTAAATGAACCAAATAACATTTATTACCGACTTTAGAATCAATTTGCCAAACTTGGCGTGGTATTACAGAAAAGATCGACTAACTGTCGGAACGTTCGGAACGAGTCTACTCGACTCTTGTACATTTTTGATCCATGACCATGAGAACTTAAAACTAGAGAGGAAACTCACTGAGCAACGAAGCTCGACTCGCAAGCAACCCCCACTCCGCTGAGTGGTAAGGTTGGGTAGGCTATGCCTACAGT